>PVIU01004467.1:0-126606 GCA_004026605.1 Ondatra zibethicus | reverse complement strand
AGGGATGGGGGTGGGCCTTGGACTTCCAACAGGGCAGGGCACCATGCCCTCTTTCAAGGAAGAAGGGGGAGGGAGGAGGGGTGGGGGGTAGTGGGAGGGGACCGGGAGAAGGGGAAGAAAGGAAAAAATTTTTTTTTTATCTTTAATTATGTTCTTGAATGGAAAAAATAAAACAAAACAATGTATGGAAAAAAAAAATCAAAACCAAAACCAAAGCAGAAATATACCATTGGTTTTCAGTAGCATGCTTCTGGAGTTTGTGAGCATGTGTGAGTGTACATATGTATGCATATCTTGTAGTGTTTGCTTTTGCTGGTGGTATCTAAGCTTGGGCCTATCAATGTAAAAGGAAAAATTCTTTGGAAAAATTGTTGTCTGTCTGACATTGCCTCAGGTCTGACATTGCCTCAGGTCTGTTTTCTCTGGCTCTTCCTCCTGGTGTTCATCTGTTTGATATTTCCCTGCAGTCCTTGGGGTTCTCTGTATACCCCTCTTTATGTTTTGGTTTGGGCTGTGTCTACCTGTTGTCCTATCCTTTTCCAAATTTGCTAAAACTTCCAAATCCTTTGACTCCACAAGTTGCTTTTTTAAAAATGACTTCAACCTTTTGACTGAAGTCCCCTGACAACACACACACTTTCCCCCCTTGTGGCAAGTTTTAAAACATTATTTACATTCTTCAAATTCCCTGTTTCATAGTCTGACTATTGTAACCGAGTAATATTTGAGCTAGAGATCTTGATCATTTTGTCTCTTAGTAGATAGTTTTAAAAAATTTCTCATGTAACTTATGACTAAATATAAAACCTGGATGTGGGGAAGGAAAACAGACAGATCTGTCTGTCCAGTGTCAGGCGACACAGTAGTAAGGGTGTTTCTGAGTCAGAACTTAAGTGGGTTCTCATTTTGTGGTTTTCAGCCTCGGCACAGTGCAGACTTTAAAACCTACTTTGTTGAAGCTGTGCGCATGGCCGCGCTCACGTTCTTCTTCCCCCGTGGGTCTCTGAGTCTCCCTTCCCACAGTCGTCTCTCTCTGTTGTCACTCTGCTTGCAGTTGTGCCGCTGTGTGCTCGCTGGTGTGCCCCAGCAGATTCTGTGTCCCGTGTCTGGGCTCAGGACCTTCTGACTTTTCTTGTCTGCCTTCCAGCTGTTGTCTTTCATGGTCCCACCCCACACCTTCTTCCTGCCCTTCCCCAGAAGTCTGTATTTTCTTATTGACCTTCATACGTGTCTCCCTGTGGCCTAAGAACACCAAGGTCTGCTGCCCCTCCCGGAGGACAGTGGGCTTTTACAGAGTTTTATGTACAGTGGACATTTCCTAACTTTTCCCTGCTCTCCATGACTGAATACTGATGGTCGCCTTCTCTGCTCCTGTTCTGTCCCCATCCTTTCCTGTGGGTATCTGGTGAACTCTGCGAAGAAGAGCTTCTAAACAGATCTGCCTTCCCTTGTGCTAGTCACTCCCAGGGGTTCTCTCCTTGTAGCTGTCTACACCTGACCTTCGGAAATTACTGGAAGCATGAGCTCAATTCTCCTCACTAGTGGGCCCAGCATCTGCCATGCCAGCAAGGACTAGTGAAAAAGTTATCTCCCCTTTACCATCAGAATGGCTGATTGCTTTATGAACCCCTCTTTCTAGTTCATTTAACCAAAGGTATCATTTCACAGAGATCTGGATTTGTGTTATTATTTAAAGAGAGACAGACTATCTTTCAATGCCCCATTTCTTTTTGGGGGGGGATTTTTCGAGATAGGTTTCTTTGTGTAACAGCCCTAGTTGTCCTGGAACTAACTCTGTAGACCAGGCTGGCTTCAGGCTCACAGAGATCTGCCTGCCTCTGCCTCACAAGTGCTGGGATTAAAGGTGTGCACCACCACCACCCTGCCCAATGTCCCACTTCTTAAACAGAAGCTGGAACTGCAAGTGGTGTACGGAACACTGTACCCTGAGATTGAACGGGACCTTCTTATCAAATGGGAAGGTGTTTGGATGGAGGGACAAGTGAATAAAAAGTTGATGTCACACTAGAGTTCTGAAGTGCATGGGAGACGTCTAGCTAGACCTGGGAATGTGTGTGTGAAAAGTTACAGTTGCACGTATGGTCACCTCTGAGATCATCTTGTCAGAGGTGGCCAGATAAGGATGTGCTATGCAGATGATTCAGGCTCGTAAACTGTGAGGGTGAGTTCGAACCTCATAGAGGGTGCAGGGAGAAAGGCACTCCAGAGGTAGGAGACCACAAACATTCAAGAAAGCTCACACATAGACAGGCTGACATCCCTGGGTCGTGGGGCTGGAGCTCAGGTCCTTGTGTTTTCTGTGCTAAGATTGGCCTTTCTCCTGCAAGCAGCTGAGAATTACACAAACGGTCAGAAGGGTGATGCCAGAGAGCTGTTTCAGAATAACCCTACCATCGGTTCTGAAGTTGGAGGGAGCAGGATATCTGAGGGGGCCATACGGTAGCGTGTAAGAAGGACCGTGTAAGTCAGCATGGACATATGATAACAGATGACTGCCGGTGAGCTGTCATTGCTCCACCAAGAAGGAATTGCATAAAGGAAGGCTTTGGAGTTTGGTGGACAGCATTCCTACTAGAGGTAGAAGTCCAGGTCCTTGACACCTGAAGTGTGTTCAGGATCAGATGAGAGTCAACATCTTGAGGCACCAAGGACAAAAGAAGGGAAGAAGATGCACCCTTCAAGAGAGAGGAAGAGGGCCCATCTTCCCTTTCTTTTGCCCGGCGCCTAGAGTGTACTTGGGAGAAGGAATGGGAAAACTAGGCTTCTTGAAATCCAACCTTAACATTCTATTTTGCATCCCACCCACCCCTCCCATTTCACAGAGAGCAAAGAGCCATAGGAGACACTGGCGGGAACCATGCATGTGGAGGCAGAGGCTGGACAGCTGTAAAGAGAGGCGCTCTACTGCGGCCTCTCCTAATCACACGAGCATAGCACACCCCACCACACACAAAGCACTGTGGGAAACTGACAGACACAAACAACACAAGTCATAGGCCTCCTCTTTTAGTCTCTTCCAAGGCTCTGTCATTTGTCTAACCTGTTTCAAGGATCTAAAAATGTTTTCAAAACCCGGGCTCTTGGTTATGTGGGGTGGGGGTGGGGGAATTGGTTTGTAGTGTGGCCTTTGAGTGGGACAGTCTTGTTAGTCCAGCTTACTCATGGCTGTAGTTGGAGGAACATTACTAAGTTTCCTCTGGGGAACCTCCACTTTTCTCCCTTTCCCTGAGGTGAAACGATCTCTGCATTTGCTCCAATTGTCTTTTAGCTATTGAGCAAATGCTCTTATTTGCTTTTCTCAGAATAAACATTGAGTGACACTACGATGCATGGCCGGACTCTCAGCTGTACAGATGTTAAGATACCTGTAGGTTTAAAAGGTATATATATATTTACTTTAGCTCTGAGTTAATATATTAAAGAATCTTCCTGTACCCATTTTCCCCCCTTATTGCCCAGGGGTAGTGTAAGCTATTCTGCTGAAGAGAGCTATCTGGAGGGAGGCGAGAAAAATAAGCATCCTAATCTAAGATTTATGTGCACTTTTTGAAAAGCCTTATCAAGCTTGCTTTTCCCGTTTAATCTTGAGTTCTTTTCATAATGTCGTATCTTGATTTTATGTTCCTTAATGTGCCATATTTTTCTGCACAATAGATTTTAAGCTAAATTGGCCCAAAACAAGAGGGATGCTGAATGCTTTTTGTAACCATGGAAACATTTCTGGGCACTTACCGAGGACCTGGCTGCCAGTAGTAAATGTAACAGAGAAAATAGACATGCTTCGTTTAGCAGTTGCCGATGATGAAGAGGCGGGGAGAGTACTTACAGTGACATCCCAAGATAGGCCTTTTGGTTTAAAGACCCAAATCCAAACACAGACTTCTCATCAGTAAAGCAGCTGTGACACCCTTGATATGTCACAGGAAGGAGTTCTCATCATGTTCGAAGAACATCTTTGTTTCTAGCTTCTCACTTGAGAGTTATGTGTGTGTGTCTGTTTTTTTTCAAACTACATATATTTGTTTCCAAGAAATATGCTTTCTATTTCCTGAAATAGCCTGCTAATGGAATTAATGCGTTGCAAGTCCATTGCCATATAGAACTTTAGAAACAATCTTTGGCGAGATGGAATGTATTTAAAAGATAGAACAGTAGGTTTTGAGAGTGTGGTGACATAATTGGACTTTGTAGCCAGGTTTCTGTACTAGGGTAAGGTAATGTGTAAGGAAAAAAAATTCCACCACATTATTAGTTTGTGGCTAATGTCAACGTCATGGATGGAAGGCCTTGGGACGGATGGCAGGAGTTAGGAATAAATGGTGTCAGATATTACAGTGCAGCCGATTCAACTTCAGTCAGGCTTCGTATTTCCTGTAGGATACGTGCCTACACGAGAGCAGCCTCATCCTCCCCTTTCTCCCTTTTGTTGCAAAGCTGGACCTTTGCTTTGCTGTTGCATGAGTGCGATCCTGAAAGCAAGCCTGTCCCACATTAAATTTGTCTTCATTTGTTCGTCCTGGTTTCGCAGCATTTGCCAGTGAAGTTTCTTTGTTATCCAGAACCAGGTAGGGAAAAGGTTTATTATTCTGCCACACTCTGAGAATCTATCTTCTGGAAGCGTTAGAACTCAGTTTCCTTGATATTCTGTTCTGCCCATTTTAGAAGAGCTAACCATTGGTGATGTTCGAGGAGCTGGCCTGTACTTTTCAGATCTTGGTACCGAAGGCAAGGACATTGCTGCTGCTTCTGTTAACCTGTTTCTGGAATTTCATGTCATTCTTTGAGGAAATGTCAGGGACGTAACAAATTTTTAAATGGACAGAAATTTGGGCCTGGAGAGATGGCTCAGCTGTTAAAGACTAGGCTCACAGCCAAAAATATAAGAAATTTTGAAGGTCTAACTTATGGATAGGATCAAAGTATGGACCCTGTATTTCCTACCCAATTTTCTGTTTGTTGCTATGATAGGGTGCTGGGAAAATAGAAGGGTATGTCTAAGCAGCATAATAAAGATTTGTCCGTTATTTTTCCATGGTCACTGTTATTAGGAATGGCTTAGAAGAATTTAAGGCAAGTTACAACCCAAATAAGTTTAACTCTATTTTATTAGTTCTCAAGGGATCACAAATTCCTCTGTACTCATGGAATCAGTTAGTGAAAACTGTTCCGAAGTTTTCCCTGACCTTGTAATGTATCCAGGGGTGCCCTTATTTTCAGTTAGCCTCTAGCTTAAAGAAGGGGGTACTGGAACCAGGAACCACCAACTTCCTGAAATGTCTTCATGCTGAGGGAGACTATTGCTTGCTGCGTGTTTATACCATGGCTATGCATGCACAGTCTCCTTCTCCTCTGCCAGTGTCTCCTCTGTCACAATCCTCTTCTTCCCCCACTGAGACCCCTTCAGGTCCACACCTGGAGCTCTTGTTTCGACAGAAGAGTCTTACACTGGGAAGCGTGTCTGCACTGTGAATTAATCTGTGCTCCTCTCTGGGGTTCCTGCTGATGATGTCGAGGGGAAGTCAGGTCCCTAATAATGGAGTTCTGAGTGCCCTTTATATTTCTTGGCCTTTAAATCCACTTGTGAAACATTTCAAAAGCATAGGAAAATACAGAGGACTATCACAAATCTGTCACATAACTTGGCCATGTTTTAGCATTTTGCTATATTTAATTCAGATTTATTATAAAGCAGCCATCTAGGCCAGATGGAAATAAAGTCCCCTGAGAGAACCTCTTTGCTTTTTTACTTTTCTCTACTCACTAAGTGTGGAACACATCTATATTTGGGGATTATGATTTCAACTGTGTTTTTATTCTTCTGCTGACAAGCATATGCATCTGTAAGTTCTACATGCTTTTTGGGATGCTTGTGTGACTGCATTGTACATGGAGAACAGAGAACAACCTCAGCTGTCATCCTCAGGAATACCACCTACCTCCTCTGAGACATGGTTTCTCACTGGCCTGGAGCTTGCCAAGGAGGTTAGCCTGACTGCCAAAAGAACCCCAGGGATCCTGTCTTTGTCTTTTTAGTGCTAGGATTACATATATGTCACCACAGCCAGAAACACATACTCTTGCATGTTTCCAAAGCTTATACATGATATCATATTGGACATGCCCTATAACTTGCTTTCTCCTCCCATTCATTGTATGTTTGGAGTCATAATGATGTATGCAGATTGATTGATGCCACCCAGTCTTGTAGTGTTAGTTAACCGTTCATCAGGCTATTCTTCATGCCTTGCTGGGACTGCTAACTGCTGGCTAGCATGAATATCTCTGTGAACGTGTACATTGGAGTTCATTTTTATGGAGACACAATCCTAGTTCAAGTCTTTCTTAAACTAGATGTTTCTTCCCTGGTTGATGTTCTTTGAATAAGTTGCCAGTGCCTCTTGCTTTTTCTGCAGGTGGTTCAAATTGGTTCCTGTTCCCCGGTAGCCAAGAGAGTTGTAATCAATAGAGTACTTTAGTCACTTAAAGAATCTGACTTTTAGAAGTTGTGTTGTTTCCCACAGCCTGTAGTGAATAAGTGATTGAGAACATGAATCAGTAATATTTAATTTAGGGGATGTACAGGATCCTTTGAAGTGTAAAATGGTCTCACTCGTATGACTGTCCAAAGGTGAGCTAAATAAGGACATCATGGACAGCCCACAAAACCTCAACCTGACATACAGAATGATAGACAACCAAAGAAAGCTAGGAGCTGTAGTAAGGAGGAGTGGGCCTCATTCCCGGTACCTGGCTCTGGGCCACCCGGCTAGCTTAACCCCCAAAATAATTACACAGAAACTGTATTTATTTAAATACTGCCTGGCCCATTATATCTAGCCTCTTCTTGGCTAACTCTCACATATTGCTTTAACCCATATCTAATAATCTGTGTATCACCACGGGGTCGTGGCTTACAAGGAAGATTCTAACCTATGTCCATCTCAGGTCAGAGATTCATGGCATCTGCCACACTACCTTCTTCCCAGCATTCTGTTCTGTCTACTCCACCCACCTAAGGGCTGCCCTATCAAAAGGCCACGTCAGTCTCTTTATTTAACCAATGAAAGCAACAGAAATACAGAAGGACCTCCTACACCAGGGAGCAGGAGAGGTGGTCTTCTCCAAGGAAAAGTACACTATTGGCTGTTCAGTGCCAAATGGTCAGCCCTGAAAACATGCATACACGTAACATTATATGGCTTGACCAGGCTATACTTAGGATACATATGAATATTCCTACATATATACATGCAATAGCAATTAGTGAAAAAGAGGCCATGAATTTGAAGGGAAGTGAGAAGGGGTATATGGGAGGGTTTGGAGGGAGGAAAGGGAAGGGAGAAATGTATTATAATTGTTGTAAGTGGAGGTCACTTGTTTGTTCCAGCCACCCGGCTAGCTTATCCCCTAAATAACCACACAGAAACTGTATTAATTAAATCAGCTCTAGCTTCTTATTGGCTAACTCTTATATTAATTTAACCCATTTCTATTAACCTGTGTATTGCCACATGACAGTGGCTTACTGGGTAAAATTCCCAGCTTCTGTCTCTGGCAGCTCCATGGCATCTCTCCAACTCTGCTTTCTTCCTCCTAGAATTCAGTTCTATCTTCCCCGCCTACCTAAGTTCTGTCCTATCAACAGGCCAAGGCAGTTTCTTTATTCATTAATGAAAGCAACACATAGACAGAAGGACCTCCCACACCATATAATCTTAAAAATAAAGTAAAAAGTAAGTTATGAACTTATTTATCTTCAAAAATTCAAGATAGAATACACTATTTAAAATGTATGTGGAATTTTATGGGTATATGGACCTCTTGAAATTCATCCATTGTACTAAGATTAAAATCTACTGAATTTGAAAGAGGAGACTACTGAAAATATCTCAAGGGCTTCTACAGTTTAGATCTAGGATGTCCTCTGAAGTTGTGTGTGTCAATTTCCCTAGCTTGATTCCCATAAAGTGGTATAACCTTTAAAGGGGTAGGATGTAATAGGTCATTGGTGGTGTGCCTTGAAGGATAGTGGAACCTCAGCCCCTTTATGGTTTTGCATTTGCCCTTGAAGTGAGTTGGTTTGCTTCACTAAGTCCTCTCTGCCACTATAAGCTTCCTCACTGCAGCCTGAAACCTCCAAAGCCATGATCCAAGATAAGCCTTCTCTCTTTCCAACTTGATTATTGCATGTACTTGTTACAGTAATGGAGACAGGGCCAACATAGGCAAGTCATCCATTGTGCTAATTTATTTGTAATTTGTTTTTTCTTCTAAGAAAGTAAAATTGGAGATAGCACGAAAACTGGTATTGGTTCTTAGATTGCTGTCTCAGCCCACATCCATTCCTCTGCTTTGAATGTTTGGGATTAGAATCCCAAAAGTTGTGATTCATTTTGAAGGAATATTCTCCTGTCTTGTGCTAAGAAGAACATTAAAGGGGCATTGGGAGAGGGAGTTGGGGGCAGGGAGGATGCTCCTATTTTTGGTACCCCAGTAACAACTCTGTTGTTAGCGGTTCACGCTGGCAGCCTCAGATGTACCCAGTTTCCCCTCCTTCGATGATGGCAACCCACTTCTGAGTTCCTGTCTTTCCAGCAGCAGGCGACACCCCTCAGTTATCTCTGCTTTATGTGTGGGGCCTTGCCTCGTTCCTGAGCTGCTGGCTTCTGGTAACTTTGACTGCTTCCCTTTGTTTCTCCAGTCCAGGCAGGGGTAGAAAATTGCTTTCTATGGTTACAACTCTTCATCTGCTTGCGTGTTCTTTCTGAAAATTCAGTTTTTACTGTTTGTGAAACCAGTTCTCCCTGTTAAGTTCCATCTGTTGAAATAGTTCCTTCTTTCCTGACCAAAACTTGGCCATCATGATAGTGAAAGTGTCATCTTGAGGTAAAAATAGTCCATATTAACTGTGCAAATGCTAGAACCTTCAGGTTGACTAAGACTTTACAGAGATGGATGCAGTAAAGAGCTAAGTTTTATTCATATCTAACCACCATTAGCTAACTAAACATAGTATGCTTGGTAATGTGTGCTGTACAGAAAAGCAAGGAGATTAAGGAGATACAAAGCATGGGTAAGTGCTCTTCTGTGTAGGGTTGTCTTATATTTTTACATAGAATGACCTCTTAGGGAGTATCTAGGTAGAGCTTTAAGCAATGGAGAAAAGGTGTTCTGTGGACACCTGAGAAAAGTTTAATATTCTGTATAATAAAGAAAGTAAATTGGCCTAGCATGGGATGGGGTGAATATGCTTGGTAGGTTGATTCTATGTATGCCCTTACCCAAGCTTCTCAGGTGTGTTCATAACTGTACCTGCCCAGTTGATGCTCACACATTTCTACCATCTTTGATATTTCTTAATTGTCTCCTAAATTCTTGCTTAGGGATGTTGGGTATGAGATTATTAAAGGAGACATTTTGATTCACACATTGCAAGAACCTTTATATCATTTCGAAACGATTTCATTGGAGGAAAAGAAATTACTCTGAAGCTGAGCCTTGCAGTGCTGCGTTCATCTCTGTATCGTAGCATGCTTCAAAAGCAGGACAGAGCCCATCATGCCTTTCCTGGGATGCCCTCGCTTCTGCTCTGTTTCCATCCCACAGAAAGGAGCCATGATTAAACCTACCTTCAGAAAGATGGTGAGCTGTCCTCTGCTATGTAAGCCTGTAACGAGAACTGACTCTCATCTGAGTCTGACTGAAACAGTTTGTATGTGAGCCAGCATTTCTCATCCTTCTGCTTTTCTTTGCAAAGTTGGACTCAACCATAAAAGGCACTATGGCCTTTGCCTCCGGAACAGCACTATTTCCCACCTGAACTGACCATAAGTCACACGAGGAACTTCTCAGTTTCTTGTAAGCAACAATAAGGGAGTGAGCTCAAATAACTGATCAATCTTGGTGCAAGTTAGTTTTATGAGACCTTTATCCAGAAGTTCAATTCTTCTTTGGGATATAGTCTCTTTTCTTCTATTTTAAAGTTCTTGTCTATCTTTCCTTCTGGGTTGGCTCCATTCTCAAGATTCATGATAATGAGATGACTGCTAAATACTCATATATATATATATACATATATATGTATATATGTATAGTTACAATTTGGTAGAGAAAAATATCCCCCACTTTTTGGAAATTAAAAATATTAATTTTGGAATCTGTACCACCTGGTCTGATTTGCTTGATTGGATTTGAATTATGCGGTGCATATTAATGATCTCTAAAATCATGGAAGTGTGATGCTCTGATTAGCCAGGCCTATGTCTTACGCCACCTCTGGAGATGGAAGTAAAGAACTCCCTGAAGCATAGTCTGAAAGCAAAGTGAGGCAAATACAGGTTCTAGAGGCTGGGAGAATAGATGTCCTGCACAAGCAGCTATGTCGGAGGAGTCGATGTCTTTCATGGGCATTGCCCCTGTTCTCATTTTAGATTTTGGTTTGGCTTACGAGTTAGTTTCAGGAATAGGTCTAGTTTCCTGTGTCACTGCCTGTGCCTTCTGTCACCACAGGTGCCAGAAACAGCTGCCTTCTAGTGCATATGGATGCGTGTCTGCCAAACCAGGCAAAGCAACACTTTATCTGCCACCCTGTATCATCTGTCATTGCTGATTTAGCTCATGGCTCCTCTGGATGTTAGAAAATGCCCCCCCCACACCTTTCCAGGCTGAGGTGACTACACAGAATCTGTTTTAGTTAGCTGCAGCTGTGTAACAGATCATCCAAAAACTTAGTGCCATAAGCAACACGCATTTGTTTCAGTTCCTGTGGGCAGAGGTCTGGGTATATTCTAGCTGAGTCCTTTGCTCAGGTGTCAGAAGGCTGCAAGAAAAGAACAGCTGGTTTGTATTCTTACCTGGGCTTTGGACAGGAGGAAAATCCACTGCAAAACTCTCTCAGGTTCCTGGAGTAATGGATGCTCCTGCAGACACAGGACTGAGAGCATTGAACTCCCTACCTGCAACTCCTAGAGGCCACCTACACCTCCTTCTGCAAGATAGTTGCTTACTTCGTCAAGAGCATCTGGGAGCATGAGGAACGCCATGTTATGTAATGCAGTCATGGGTGTGGCATTCTGCCACATTTGCCACTTTCTACTGGTCCAAGCAAATCACAAACACCATCATGGAAGGCAGGGGAACCAACACAGATGTGAGCAGTGGAGTGTGGACTATGGTGGTTTGCCTACTACTGGATCCTAGGTTGGCCTTTTAAATGGGGAAATGGTATGAAAACACTACTAAAATATCTTTATATGAGTTATTTGTTCTTGTGTGGTTTTTTTTCAATGTGGAAAATGGTATTTTTATCTTGAAAGGCAACTGCTATTTTATCTTGTCTGTTCTGCAAATGGTACATTCAGGATCCGTTCTTAAGAAGCCTTTGGATAGAAGTTAGATCTGTGGACTCAAATTGGTTTTGAAATCATAAGCAGTGTAAAAAGAAGCAGATTTCACAGCGAAAGCTAACATTGGCACATGGTTTCTTATGGAAAATCCCCAATCTGGGAGACTATGCCATGAGTCTTTATTGCTTTGGTAGAGCGTTTGAGGTGAAAACTGTCTCAATTGATAATACAGTACTAATAAATACAGCACTGATAGGTACTCGCTAAACTGTACCTAAAGTTATGGGATAGATATGTTACAAACATTATATTTTAAAATTGTCATCATAAACTCTCAAAGTATAAGCAGGATAAGATAGATTATTATCTATTCTTTAAAATAAAATGTTTTTAGGTAAGTAATTTTCTCAGTATCTCTAGTGATAAAGCAACCAGGGTTCCAAACAACATGTATCTAACACACATCAAGGCTGTTGTCTGGAAATGGGATGAAGCTCACCCATACCCATCTGTTGGTTAAAGTCTAACTCAGTAGCAGTTACTGGCAACAAAGAAATTTCTTGGCATTATATTTTCTTTTAAAAAAAAAACAACTTCATTTTATATATATGGGGTGTGTGTGTGTGTGTGTGTGTGTCCCATATGCCATGGCTCTCAGGCAGAGGCGAGAGGACAACTTTGTACGGTATGTTCTCTTCTACTTTTAGATGAGCCCTTGAGATGGAACTCAGATTGTCCGGCTTGAGAAGCAAGCGCCTTCCTGCTGAGTCATCACATTGACCCCAGGATTATAGTTTCTGCTAGTTAGCTTAACTAAGTTTGTGGTTTAAGGACTTCATGGGGGAACATCTCCTCTCTCTTCCTTATTTTTTATGGTCTGAATAAGAAATGTCCCTCACTGGCTTGTATATTAAGGCCTAGGTCCCCATCTTGTAGTGCTTTTTGGTGAAGCTCTCATAACTTTAGAACAAAATAGCCTACCTGGAGGAGATGTCATTGGAGGAAGGGTCTTGGAGGCATCTTGTTCCTGGCCCTTTCTTTCTCTCTACTTCCTGTCTTTCTGGAGGTGGACAACTTTGTCACATACTTCTCTACTGACGTTGTTCTGCTCAAGTTCATGAAGCCAAGTGACCGACCACACACTGAACCTGGTCAACAAAAGCAAATGTTTTGCTTTAAAAGTTGTTTCTGTCAGACATTTTTCCACAGTGATGAGAAAACCATTTTTCTTCACTCATTCTGATTTGCCTTGTACTCTACTCCTAACAAGCAGGCTTTTCAGACTTTGAGCGTGCTCCTCAATTCCTTCACCACACAATCTGTCACCTCTCTGATTTTACTTATTTTGACAGTATAAATTGTTGATTTGCTTCCCCCCAAATTCACCCATTATCTGGGTTCTAGACCAAACTTGTCCCTGGCTTTCTCCTTCCCCCATTCAGGCGTTCCTTTTCACTTACCTTACATACTGCCTCTAAGTCCCACCACACCCTTGTCTCTTATCTAGACTCCTTTAATAGCCATTGACTTTCCTTGGGATGGTGTCACACCCCCGAAAATTCACCAAGTTTAAAGTATAATGGATCATCTTCCGTGATGGAAGTCCAGTCATGAGAACAAGATAGCAGTCCTTCTCAACTGCCCTCCACCAGATTCCACCCCAACTTTATTATGTCCATAGATACCAAAGCCATTCTCTGTTATCTGAAAGCAACTTCTGCTTTCACTTTCTTGCTCTGGGTCTTCTGCACCTCCCTGTCAGTCCACTTTAGCAATGTCCTATCTGCTCTTTTTTTTTTTCTGTTACTCCCTTCTCTTTGTTCATTTGAAACAGCATCAGATCTCTTTGCCTACAGAGGCATTTCAGCAAAGACATATAACCTCTGAAGATTTGAGCCCACAGCCTTCCAGCATCTCAAGACACTCAAATGTCCCTCATACCTGAAACCTGTAGTTTCCTCTCCCTGCCCTTGTGCTTACCCGTGGACTGTGAAGAGTGTAAAGTGTTGGTTGACTTCCCTTATTCCTCAAGAGTTGGTTGCAAACATCATCCCTCCCAGGAAGCAAGCCTTTCCCGTCTTCATTCTTCAGACAATATCACATTCTATAGGGTTCCCTGCCCCACCCTGGCCTGGCCACTGACTTCATTGCAGTGCTGAACATTACACTGTGCTGGTTAGTAATGTACATTTGATGCTGCAATTTTTAAAAATTAGTTCTCATTCTGTTTTTTTTTTTTAAATTTACATCCTGGCACTTAGCACAACATCCACTTCATGAAGGAGAAACAACAACAAAACAAAAAACAAATTCTTTAATGAGAAAAGCCAACCTGATATTAGTTGCTACAAATGGATCTTATCATCCTTAGGAAGATGGTCCATCTGCGACTATCCCACAAGCAATTATAGATTACAGAACATGGAAGAATGAAACTCTCCAAGGTTCTTACATTTTGATGCAATATTTACCTTAGGAAGACGTCAGGCCAAAGTACAGTATCTAACAATTTATATTGATTTTCTCTATCCAGGAGCAATGTACATCTAAAAGGTAAATGCTAGGAACTAGGTTTTTTTTTTTTTTTTTTGTATTTTTCACCTGAAAGTTTAGGTGCTGAAACTGAGTCAACCAAGTTGATGGTATTAGGAGAGAGAGGGGTTTTGGGAATATGAATAAATCTGAGGCTCTGCCCTGACCAGCAAGATTAGTGTTGTTCTTCAGGGCCCTAAAGAACAGCCTTGCCTTTTGTGTCCTGTTGGAACAGAGAAAGAGCCTTTTATCTATGATAGAGGAAGTAAATGTAATGGTTTAGATAAAATGCTATGCAGTTTCCCGGGAGCCAATGGCAGGCCACGAGGGGCAATGGCAGGCCACTGCGGGTGGTTTAGGGCAATGCAGGTGGAAGACTATGGTGGGCCTCTGTGGGTCCCAGGCAGGTGGGAGGTGGTGGGTGAGAGACCTCCGTGGGGGCAGCAGAGCAGCCAGTCCTGCAGGGAGCTCTAGTGGGTATGAGGATAGGTACACTGTGCAGAGAAAGTTAGTTTATTTAGTGGGTTATGGAAGGGAAAGGAAAGGGGGGAAGGGGAGAAGGAGGAAGAAGAGAGGCACAGAGAAGGGGAAGAAGAGAGAGAAACAGAGAGAGAGAGAAGGAAAGAGAAGGGAGGGAGGGGGAGAGAGCAAGCAGAAGTTATATGCCCAGAGAGAGAGCCCAGGCTGGAGGAGGCAGGATATCTGCTTCCTGTGGCATAATAGGAGGGATTGGGAGAGAGCAGGGCTTCTTTCTTAAAGGGACAGGGTACCCAGGTGACAGACCAGGCCAACAGGTCATGACAGTAAATCCTCAGGACGTACTGAATGTGCAGGTTCTTGATCTTGGCTGTGTCTTAGTAACTGTTCTATTATTGTGAAGAGACACTATAACCATGACAACTCTTATGAAAGAAAGCATTTAATTTGGAGCTTGGTTACAGTTTCAGAGGCTTAGTCCATTATCTTCATTGTGGGGAACATGGTAGCATGCATGGCACTGGAGTAGTAGCTGAGAGCTAAATCTTGACCCATGGGCAGCAGGATGAGAGAGTGAACTGCATCTAGCATGGGCTTTTAAAACCTCAAAGCCCACCCCCAGTGACACACTTCCTCTTACAAAGCCACACCTCCTAATCCTTCTCAAATAGTCCCACTCCCAGATGACTGAGCATTCAAATATATGATCTATAGGTATAACAGGAGGCTTCTTGTTTGTTTCCTGGCCACCCAGACTCCCGAAATAACCACACAAACTGTATTAATTAAATCACTGCTTGGCCTATTAGCTCTAACTTCTTATTGGCTAGCTTTTACATCTTAATTGAATCCTTTTCCATTATTTTATATTTTAACACGAGGCTTGTGGCCTACTGGCAAGGTTCCTGTATGTCTCTGGTGGCAGCTCCATGGCTTCTCTCACTCTGCCTTCTTCCTCCCAGCATTGAGTTTAGTTTTCCTCATCTACCTTTGTTTTGCTCTTCCGTAGGCTCAAAGCAGTTCTTTATTAATCAATGGTAATCACAACATATAGAGGGGAATCCCACATCACCTCCCCTTTTCTGTTTAAATAAAAAGGAAGGTTTTAACTTTAACATAGTAAAATTACATATAACAAAACAGGTATCAAGCAAGAATTACAGTTACAGTATTTATATCTACTTTATCTTTTATCATAACTAAGGAAAACTATAATTGTCTATTCCTCAGCTCCATCAAAGACTCCAGAAGGATATAATATTACCTAAGTAAACAGGAAGTACATTGTAAGCAACTTCCAAAGCTCTAGAATTGACAGAGACATCTCGCTGCCTGGACAGTCACCCAAAATTCTTCTGTACTGTTGAGGCATCCATCTTCAGCCTACAGGCCCATAGTATCCAGCAGACTTTTCCATGAAGCAGGAAATTTCAAAGACAATTCCGCCTATGTTGGCAGTTTGTCAGTCACATTTTTATGTGTCCTGCAGAATGTCTAGCAGACTCTTTCATAAAGCAGGAACCCTGAAGGATGGTCTCACCTTTAGGCAAGTTCAGCAGTCATTTCTCTGTGGGTCCTGCATGTCTAGTTCACACAGCATAACACTGAGCAGTTCAGGCAAGAGCAGTTTCTTGCCCAAATGGCTAACCAACTCCATAAGGAGCCTCTTTGATGCCTATCTTCCTCTTGAAGTAATTGGGGCTACCAGGAGCAGATGTGTCTCATTGTCATGAAAAGTCCTAAGTTCTTCAATATTTAAAATGCCATATTCTGTAGTCTTTGAAAGGTGTGAAGAATGCCTATCCATCTGAAATACATCTCTGTACATCTAGAAAATATAACTAACATTACTACAAGCTTGACTATTATAGATGATTACCTATTAACCTGTATTTCTTAATTATACATTACATTTTTAAATGAGCTGCACAAACACAATACCTTAATCAAGAGCAATACAGACATATATAATAATTGATCTAAAATTTGCATCAATAAACCAAGATCCATACCAATGCAAATCTCTGTAGCATATCCCCCTTTAAATGTTAACAACATTTATAAACAGTCATTTAGGGAATTTGGGCATAATTCTCTCCAAACTGTTTCCTGCTTTTTGTTGGGCGAAGTATTCTTTGGGGGTATTAATTGCAACCTTTCGGGAGGTCTTGGTCCATTAAACCACACTAGTCTGGAATGAATCCATAGGTTCTCATCCTTTGTGGAAACAAAAGAAGAACCTCTTTTCCAAAGCAACATATGCTTAGACCTAAATTCTGAAATCAAGATACCTTTAATCAAGATACCTTAGCAGCCCATACAATGAAATCTTTCTCTATACCTAGCTCCTTCACAGTCAAAAAATTCAAAGAAAACACAATAATATACATAATTCAGACTCTCTGTGTATATTGTGTCTTTATGTAGTTTATTTGTTTTTATTTTATTACTTTTTCTACAAGTTTAAAATTTATTTCATTATCTTTACTCCTTTAATCTATGGCTGTCTGCACTCTGTCTATTTAAGGACTACGTTTTTTTTTTTTATAAACCATTTGTTTCTTTTTATAATTCTTTATACTCTTTTTCTCCCAAGCCTACATACATTTTTTTTAAACACATTGTGTCTTGTTTAGAGGCCTTTTATGTCTGAATATGTCCTACTGTGTATCTGTAATCCTTTTCTGTCCTAGGCAGCTTTTAAAATGGTAAGCAGCTTGGTTTCAGGGCCCTGGGTGCTGGCTCTGCCTCTCTCTGCTTTTCAAAATGGAGGAAGTACCATTACCACCAGCTCTGGGACTGCTAGGTAGGAGCCATGCTCACCACTTTAACTCTCAAAAGGAGCATGCACTACATTAACCCTTTTTATCTGAGCAATAGCTAAATCTGCCATGCAGTGCAATGCACAGTCTGAAAATATCTCTGTGTATGGTGGTAGGAATCTGCCATGCTCTCCTGCCTACGCATGCCTAGTAGACCTGATCCCACTGCCTGCCCAGGTGGGGAGTGCTGAGTCATGGGCATGGTCTCAGCTACTTTGCTCCTGACTCCAAGTGGGCACACAAGCACCTGGGCCCACAAACGTCATTCAAGTGTTCGGCCTCCTAAAAGAGCCAGAGTTCACACTGGCAACACAGCCCAGGAAGCTGCCATTTGAAACCCATGGTTTTTTTTGTTGTTGTTTTTTGGTTTTTTTTGCTACTACCATTGAATCAGGATGACCTCCTTTAAAGGAGCTGTAGCATGCTGCCAGCTGAAAAAAAAGTGTGGTATGTCAGGTACTTTAGGCCTTAGCCAAAGTTGGTCACTTCAACATTGCAAATGAGACTTTGGGTGATTGCCCAGGTAGTCAGTTGTCTTTGTCATTTGTTACACATTTTGGAAGTTTCCCGATTACACTTCCTGTCCACTCAAGTAATATTATTTCCCTTCTCAGATCTTTGATGGAGTTAAAGATTAAATAATTATAGTTACCTTCCTCACAGTTTAGCCAAGCTTAATTTCAATACAGTAGTTAAACTCCTTAAAATAGAATGTTTATTAAAACTTTTGTTATACATTCCTTGCTTAATATTGTTTATTGTTTGTAATTTTGTATTTGGTGTCTGTTCCTATTGTATATAGCTGTGTTGGGTTTGGATTGATCTTGTTTAGACAAAAGGGGGAGATGATGGGGGAAAAGCCATTAACCAATCACATCAAGTTGGGGTGTGGCCACTTGGACCCCAGGTGGAAAATCGAGAGAACACAGGTGTGCTCTCTCTCCATGCGGTGTCCGCTGGACGGTTAGGACTTCGGTGTGAGTAGCATGAGTTTCCCCCCTTTTTCATTCATTAAAAATACCCGTTCCTATTGAGCTGGCTTGTTGTTTTTTGGTTTTTTTTGCTACCAACTTAATACTTCTTCAGCAGGATGAGAGAGTGAACTGCATCTAGCATGGCCTTTTAAAACCTCAAAGCCCACCCCAGTGACACACTTCCTCTTACAAGCCACACCTCCTAATCCTTCTCAAATAGTCCCACTCCCAGATGACTGTGCATTCAAATATATGATCTATGGGGGTCATTGCTAGCTTCCAGAACTGTGAGACATGTGTTCCTCTTGCTCATAAGTCTATAGTATTATTGTAGCAGTCTGACTGGACTTGGCAGTAAGTGACAAAGAACTGAGACTCTGACAGTGCTACTTTTGACTTTTCTTTCACTGAGATGTAAGGCAAAAGAGAGTTTTGCCCTGAGCCAGTAGTCCCATAGCTCTAGCTTCTGTGAGGTCTCTGTGTTGTCCCCAGGAGACCTATGAGGGCACCAATGTCAGCCAGCAGACTGCTGCAGTGTCCCTTAAGAGCCATCTCAGATGCTCTGGCAGTAGCTATTGTGCATTCCCTAGGGACAAAAGATCAAGGGAGCACTAGCTCGTCTTTGGCACTCCAGCTGTGGAAATGATGTCACAGCACTTCAGTTTCAGTGGCACAGCCCCAAGTCATTCATAAGATATGTCCCTTTATTAAAAGTTTTTCAGCCAAGATGAGAGAGATGTTATACGTGCTAGAGAGGTAGTCAGTTAGTGTGCTGAAATATTTATTTTGTTCGTTATTAATCCAGTCTTTAATGTAAAGTACATTTTTGTACTTTAAAGTTACGGCACAGATTACAATGGAATTATTGTCAAGTTATAAATATTTGAGCCTTAAGTATGTTACTAAAATGGCCATGATTTAAATTCCATTAACTTTCTGTCATTTTCCCCCCAGGAATACATGTTTGGGATCCCCTGCTAGACTGTAAATGCCTGTAATGGATAGTCTTAGCTTTCAATTTGACACATCTGGGAAGGGCGACCGCCAGTTAGGATTGATTCTATTAGATTGGCCTATGGACATGTCTTTGGGGGGGCACTCTCTTGGTTGTTAATTGCTATAGAAGGGTTTATCCAACTACGGGTGGTACCTTCCCTAAGCAGGTAGGCCTGGGCTGTATAAGAAAAGGGACTGAACAAGTGGCTGGGGGTAAGCCAATAAGCAGAACTCTTCTAGGGTCTCTGCTTCAATTCCTGCCCTCAGGTTCTTGCTTTGGGCTTCTGTCCTAGCTTCTCTTGATGATGGACTATAACTTGTAAGCCAAAGAAATCCTCCCCGAACTGCTTTTGTTTGGTGTTTTATCACAGCAGCAGAGAAGCAGACTAGAACAGAGGTTTCTTCCAGGAGTGGAGTCGTTTCTGTGATGGCTCTAACCATGGTTTTTACAGAGATGATTGTAGGAGATCTGGCACTTTGTACTGGAAAAGCCTCGTGTTGTTCTGTGGGAACGCGAAAGATAAGAATACCGAAGGGAGGAGAAAACCAAAACCAGAAAATGGAGGGCTGGCTTGTCAGGTTTCAGTTTGAGAGACCCTCAAAGACTTATCATATTAGTTTGTGTGATAATATATTTGTATTAAAAATCATAGAAGAGAAACCTGTGTTTCACAGGAGAAATAGATGCTGGTTAGCTGTGCTGAAGGATTCATTATAGTTAATAAGAGGCCAACGTATTTGAAGTGATTTTTTCTGGAAAGTGTTTCCCCAGAGTTATCACACAGAAGCTGTGGTCTAATGGGGGAAAGACTGCATTTCAAGCTGGTAGTAAAACTTGATAATATGTAACTTGATAATATATGGTATTAGTTTTGAAGATATGAAGGAGTCAGAGAGAAGCGGGGACTTGGTACCATGTGGCAGAGTTAGAGTTCATTCAGAAAAGCCCAGAGAAGCCATTAGTGAAAAGTAGTAGGGGATCTGGTTTTCTATTCTTCAGTTCAGAAGGAAATTAATGTAACACCTCAATTAAATTTATTATGGAAGCCGGGCAGTGGTGGTGCATGCCTTTAATCCCAGCTCTTGGGAGGCAGAGGCAGGAGGATCTCTGTGAGTTCGAGGCCAGCCTGGTCTACAGTGTGATTTCCAGGACAATCAGGGCTGTTACACAGAGAAACCCTGTCTCAAAAAATCAAAACAAACAAACAAAAACCTTATTAGGGATTTAGAGTTGTCATATTATTTTTTTTTTTGGGAGGGGGACAGCAGCTGCTGTGATCCCTCTTTCTATTCTTTCTCCGTGGTCCTTTTTATTCTTTAGTAGATGTCTAAGGTCTGTATTTTGCTTCCTCTATCCCTCCCACATACGTACTCCCAAGGCAACTCGGTAGCTCCCTACCTTCCGCGCCGTATTACAGGCACGCGTGTTGCCAAGCCTAGAAACTACCCACGATTTGCTCAAGATTGGTTGAATTGAACTAGTAGGAATCATTTTCCAAGGCAGGAAAGGGGCAGGAAGTTGAATACCCAGAGAATCCTCCCCATTTACCCCCACTCTTCAGGACTGGTTTTCACCAGCCGGTGTCTGTGTCCTGCGCGAAAGGTTTCGGTACGCTAGGTCCGTCTCTGGCTCCGTTGAGTTTTAAGATCATGGATTCTTCACGGAGTTGGCTGAAATTATCACAGGCATCTGGGGCGTCTAGAATTAAACTGGACAGTCATTCTAAGAGAGTTTGAATTTCATAGGAGTTTGGTTGGTTATTTTCAGACCACCCCAGCCCCCACTGCCGCTGCGCTTCCGGTTCCCGGCCAGTGGATGGAGAGAACACCAGCGCCGCTTTGGGGATAACCTGTACATGGACACTGCCTTCGGTCCACTGACAGGCTGTGTGTTGGCTTTTTTGTTTTTGATTTTTCCTTTTATTGAAAATAATTCTTTTATTACATAATATATCCTTCCGCTACCCTTCCCAGTATCCCTCCTCTCCAGATCCACTCCCTTTCTGTCTCTCATTAGAAAAGAGAAAGCTGTCCGTTTTCAGAGAGTACCCTTCTGTCTTAGCATCAGCCTGAGTTGTTTAGGGATCTCCACGGGGCTCTCTTGGTTAACAACTCAACGGAAGATAACCCAGTCCCACAACTGGACGCCTTTCCTCGCTACAGAAGACGCGCACTTCGGAGCCCCTATTCTCCATTACTAGGATTACCCTCAAAGGCTCCAGGAAGTTTCCATTGTGCTACCTTTCCACATCCCTCATGCAATGTTCCCAAATTCCAAGGGTCTCTCCCCACACTCTCTCCTCTCCATCTCCTGTCGCTCACAGGCGCGCCTGTTGCCAAACCCGTCTTCTGCCCATCAGGGAGCTCATGCCCCACATGGCCTGAATGGCCAGGAGCTGGCGACTGGATTGCCCAGAGACCTAGGTAAACCTGGATTGAAAAAAAAATTATTGATTGGATTGATTAAGGAGAACATACTGGAAAAAACCATCAACGTATCAGCGTGTAGGAAAGCTAACATCTTTTTTTTAAAAATGTAGTATAATGAGTGTTAAAACATTACATTTTATAAAATATTTCTATTTTGTATTGAGTTTAAAAGTCCATTTTATTAATTTATTCATGTATTTATTAATGAATTAATAAATAAATGAATTGAGACAGGATCTCTTTACATAGTCCTGTTCTGAAGCTCGCTCTGTGGATGAGGTGGGCCTTAGACTCACAGAAAGACTCCTGAGTACTGGGATTAAAGGCATGTGCCACCATGCCTAGCTAAAGGTCCGTTTTAAGAGGGAATTTTAAAACTGATTTATAAATGTGAACTTTAAAGAACTAGGCATAGAAATTGTTTTTCTTTTAGTATCATCAAGCGACAGGAAACAGGAGAAACTGAATGAAAATTGAAAATTCATTTCAATATTGAATTTTGGGAACTATTTCTTAAAAGTGGAAATAGGAATGGAGCCATGCAACTCAGGGGCAGAGCCCCAGAGCCCTTGTCTAGCATAGGAAAGATCGAAAGATAGAAAGTTCAATCCCTGGCATGGAACAAACAAAAAAATGGAAACATCTCTCTCTAGTCCTCTGCAAAATCCAGTCTGAGACCGGGGTTCCATGTAGTATGTGAGCCTTTGCATAGTTACCCTCATCCCGCTGGTTTGCACAGGGCCAGGCTGGGCACTAGGATTAGGGATAGAATGGTCCTTTTGGATGAGTGTTTTGGGTGAATATGCTATGAAAAAGGAAACAGGAGTCTGCATGCTTCTAATCCCCTCGGCAACCATACTCAAACACAGGAGCGAGCTCCAGGCTTTCCTACTGCACCTGCGTGAGTGAACAGTGATGCCCACGGTGGTTGGTTTGTTCTCGATTGTGAAGATTCTCGATGAGTATCTAGAGGTCACGTGGGACTCTAAAAATGATATGTTACACTTCCTTTCGGGAATTCTATTCCCAGAATAGCATAGTTCTTTGAAACCCTTATTTAAATGAGCTTCATGATCCGTGGAAGGTGTGAATGCTCACACCTGCTTTGCAAATTGATAAGCTACACCCCAAATTCCTAACAGGTGGTTTGCTTGAAATCAGGTAATGAGTCAGTGGCTCTTCTGTTGCCTGCCCGCTCACTCTCTGACCTTCCTTTTCATGATACTCGAGTTCAGGAAAGGAGTTAATAGTAGGAGCACGCTGACCGTTTTATCTAGAGGCCGTTGCGTTTCCCTGTGTGTATGTGTGTGTACGCACTGATGCTGCTTGTGTGTGTTTCTGTGTTTGCCCGTGTTTTCTGAAACGTTTTTGCCAAGTGGCATCTTCTTCCCACTTCCCAGATGGTTGTTCTGAATTTTTCCCTTTTTGAAATTGCTCACAAATCAGGAGGTTCTGCCTGCCAGTTAACAGATTTTAACAGCAGCTGGTAGGTGACCACCCTGTGCCGCCCATTCCTCCCACCTCCTTCCACAATGAGGCATCACTGGGTAGTGCAGATAAATGATGGGATTTGCAGTTTTGAAGAGGGGACAGGCAACAAACAGATTTGATCACTGTTAAAAGTATTCTTCATGAATCTCACCGAAACAGGCCTTTCTGCTCAGACAACCATTTGACCAACCCTGCCTCTCTCTCTCCCTCTCTCTCCCTCTCTCTCTCTCTCTCACACACACACACACAGAGAGAGAGAGAATATTCTTCTGTAACACAAGAGTATTTGTCTATTTTATATAGTACTTCTAGGGATGAGTAGTTTTTAAAAGGGTAACAAACAGAACTTCCTCCTATAATATTGAAAAAAATTGAATTTATAAAACATGAAGATTTCCTGTGTGGAAATCATTTCAAAATCTTGGAATTTTGTACCAAGACAGGTATGCCCTTATTTATCTTAATTTGTTGGAAAATAAGAGATAAACTGAGATCATTTCCATTATCAGTCCAAATCCTGTCTACTTTTATACTTCAAATTTTGCTTATTATTTATTTTAATTTATTTGAGACAGAGTCTCACTCTAGAGCCCTGGCTGGCCTGGTACTGACTATGTAGATAGACCAGGTTGGCCTCTGCCTACCAAGAGCTGAATTAAAGGTCTGCGTCACCACACCCAGCCTAAATTTTGTTTGTTACTCTTACTTCTCCTTTCACAGCTGGACTACACCTTGGCTTCTTGCTTGGACCATAGTCATTTTGATGGCTCTGTGATACAGTCTGGAGGTTTTCATTTGTTTATTGTTTGTCCCACCTGAAGGTGGCTCTAACCTTTCTATCAGCAAAGAGTGCATTGTCCTGTATTGAAGTCCATCAGATGAAGTGGATTTTGAGATTGTATCCTTTTGTGCGACTGAAACAAAATCCTGCAAGGGAAACAGATCGGGGCCATGTGCTGTCTACTGCACGGAGCTGCCCACAAGTGTCCCAGGTGCTGCATCTTGGTTCTGAGTTGACTAGCATGGTGCTCTAGAACCACACCACTTAGGACACAGGCATAGGTGACTTTAGTAATCGCTCCATGTCTCTAGTTTCTTCTGTTCAACAACTACCTGGCTAGTTCCTATAAAACTGCTGGGAGGTCTACATGACAAATTTATACACGTGTAAGATACAGGGTGGATGTACATAATCTGGAGTTATTAAAGTCTACCTACTTTCGTATTTCTCAAATTTCCTTTAAAATCTGCATTATGTGTTGAAAATTGCCTCAATACCCATGATGAATAAACTCCCTTCTTTCTCTATATTAAATACAAGTATGCAAAAAAAAATCCCCAAAAACCTGACTCTTAACTTGCTTGAGTTCAGAGAAAGAGACTTGACAATCTGGATTTCGAGTGAGCTAAAATGCATTAATTTGCAGGTCTGTTCACATTTAGCACAAACACTATAGTTAGAAAAACACTGTGGAGCTGTTCAGAAACGGAGATGATGTTCACAGTATATTTTTAAGGTGGAAATAAAATAGTTCAACCTCATTTGAAAGGCAAATAATTCCTAATCTGCATGAACAGGTAGTTGAACTTTGGGGCATCTTTCTGCTCATCATGAATATAAGCAAGGCTAATGTAGCCTGGAAAAGAAGAGTGATAGTGTTTTCTGGCTGAAAATAATCTAGAAACCAGAAGTGTCTCCCCATGCCACCACTGAGGAAACAGACCTGGAAAATATAGTTGCCTTGCTCTGAATTGCAGGAATAAGCTTGTCAAGGGACAGAAATATGACTCGGGCAATAACTTCCTAGGATCTCACCTCCTTGGGTGAATTAGAGTCTTGATTTGTGGTGATTTCAGCAGATGGAGTCTTGACACCCTGGAGGCAGGTCTTGTGATAATTGGAGGCATCTAAACGTGTCTAAGTTTGGTGCAGAGGGGAAGGTTTTATATTTATGTTTTATTTATTTATCTTTGGAGAGACGTCTGAGCCTGAGGAAGGGTCTACAGAGGCGTGATGAACTTCTTCTGAACTTTAAAACCAAGAGACTCTAGACATTAACATTTTAAACAGCTGCAGCAACAATTTCAAAGCATAAAGCTGGATGGGAATTTAACTGAGTGTTGAACAGCAGGTGACTTGCCTGATAGTGGCCAGAGAGGTGACAAGAGAAGGGTGAATAAATCAGGAATGCTGACCTAGATGACCTGGTCAGCTGAATGGAGGGAAGGGCATGAAGTGGATGGAAAGCCAGGTTACAAAGGCAAACGATACAAGCCTTGTAAAAACAAAGGGATGTGGTTAGCTTTAGCAGCAACTGAACATTTTAATAAAATTGAAAATTCCCGAGTCATGTTAAGATAATTTTTGTCATTTTCTTCTTTGTGGGAAAAACACTTATTCTTTCTGGATTTCAGTTTCATCGTCTGCAAGATAGTAAGATAGCACATATCCTTAAAGGACTATTAGTGAATGACATTTAAAGAATCAAAGATCAGGGATGACAGGATGGCTTAGGTCTGTGTCTGCTGTACAAGCCTGATGACCTGAGTTCCATTCCCAGAACCCACACAAAGGTGGGAGGTGAGAAGTGACTACGCAAAAGTTGTCTTCTGTGGTACTCATGTTTACACACACACACACACACACACACACACACACACACACACACACACACACACGTATATGCATATATACAAAAGGATCCAGGGGGACAGTGGAAGAGGAGGGGAGGAAGGAAAGGGAGTGGAAAAAATGCATAGCTCAATAAAAACTATTAAAAAAAGGATCAATTAAGATTCTTACAAGAAGGGATAATTTAGATCCATAATTTTGTAACTTTTATTACCATGGGATGGATATGTCTACCTAAGACACAAAAATTCATGTTTGAAATATACTTTTTATTTTAGCTCATAAGACATAAAGGTTAAGAGTACTAGAAATCTTTTAGCTCTAAATTTTAGTTTTGCAGCAAAGCTCACCTAGAAATTTAGGAAATCTCTTTAAACATAACAGTGCTAGATTGTGGAATTAAAACTTAGTTAAAAACTCATTAAGGTAAAATTGACACATTTTAAAACATGAGTTTATTTGGAGATGGGGTTGGCTGATGAGCTTAAGAACAGAATATTTGGGTAGACTCTTTTATTTTTTGTTTGTTTGGTTCAGCACATTTCTCTAATGAAAATATCCTTATAATAAATGAAAGAAAATTTTTATCTTTAATTGTTTAGCCACCTGAATTGGGTTTTTATTTCTGTAGTTTAAAAAATATACCAACTATTAAATGTAAATCTGGTAGAGAGCATAAATGACAGAATCATCAATGCTTAAATGACATTTTGTGAAATTCAAGATCTCTGTACTGTTATCACAATAACCTTAAGGAAAAATATCTCCCTACCAATCACAAAATATAATAGTTAAGAAAATGCATCAAAGACTAAATGTTAATAATTTAGTTTTAAAATATTGAAAAAACCCAGGATACTTGAAAAGTATGTGCTGTGTTATTTTAAACAGCAAAATTTCAGCTACTCCTTTGGGTTGGGTTACGAATGAACTCAAGTTCGATTTTTTTCTCATGCCAAAGAGGAAGTGGTCTTTCAACAATATCATGTACCAGTAAGTAAGTGTAAGTCTTGGCCATCATAGCAGGGACATTCCGGCTCCCTTGTCATAAAGCACAAATCAGGACTTGGCATAGCATAGATCAAAGCCAGGACACACATTCTGGAAGAGGTTTAATACCAATCATGTATCCACGGAGTAGTTTTGGCAGTAAGAAGTTCACCGGCCAGCATGAAGTCATGGCACCCAAGAGCCCAGAAGAGGTAGAGAGGAGAAGCCAGGAATGTGTGCTGACGGTGGAGATGAATGATGTGAATGAAGCCACATAACTTTTAACTGGACAGTCAATGTCCAATTAAAAAAGCGAAGCTTACCTTATACCACACACAAATGAACTCAAAGTTGATCATGGACAAAACTGTAAAAGCTAAAATCATAGAACTAGAATGTGTCAAAAATACCTGGTTGTAAAAAACCTTGATGACTTTGGGTCAGAGAAAGTGTTATTGGGTCTAATGCTAAAAGTGCAAGTGGCAGACTGAAAAGTAGCTATGTTGGATTCAACCAACATTGGAAACTTTTGTGCTGTGTATGATATCACCAAGCAAAGTGAAAAGACCCTATAAATTTTATATCCAATCAGACACTTGTTTCTAGGCTATAGAAAGAATTCTTAAAACTAGAGAAGGACTTGAATAGAAACATCAGAGAAAATATATTGAAGAGTCAAGGAACACACAAGCAGTTTAATGTTATTAGCTCTCAGGGAAAAGCCACTTGGAAGCACACTGAGCTCTCACTGTTAGCATGACTCTAATCCAAAGTGTGATACAACATTAGTGTGGAGGCACAGAAAAGAAAGCAGGACCTTAGTCTATTGGTTGTAGAAAGTGGGAACTGCTGCAGTCTCTCTGTCAGTCTGGTGGAGTAACAAATCCAAACAAATACCAAGTGGTCCAGTCAATCCCATCCCAGCCATGTATGCGAGAAAAGTGAAAACACAGGCCTATACAAAATTTGCATGTGCACAGCAGCATCATTCATAATAGCTAGAAAATGCAAACAGCCTGCCAGTGAGTTCATGAATGGCCATGTGCTATGTCTGTAAAATGGAAAGTATTACTTACCTCTAAAAAGAATGAACTCCAGGTTTTCCACCTGTGTTGGTGCATGCTACAACAAAGACAAACCTTGAGAACATTATGTTAAAGGAACGCAGGTGGCATATTTTATATAAGAGTCCATAATACAGCATTCTATATAGAAAGAAAGTAGGCTGGCTATGGCGATGGAGATTGGGTTGGTGATGGGTGAAGCATAGAGTTCCAATTTGCTGTGATGAAAGTGCTCTAAAATTGATCATGGTGATGGCTGTATAGTTCTTCACATCATTGAGCTGTTTGTTTTAATTGACAAATTGTATTTTATGTGATTATGTCACATTAAGATGTTAAAAAACCATCTTCCTGAAAAAATATTTCACAGATTCATTT
Organism: Ondatra zibethicus; assembly: GCA_004026605.1. Classification (NCBI taxonomy): domain Eukaryota; kingdom Metazoa; phylum Chordata; class Mammalia; order Rodentia; family Cricetidae; genus Ondatra; species Ondatra zibethicus. The sequence goes on along the minus strand of PVIU01004467.1, from coordinate 98,454 downwards.
TCCAGAAAATGACAGAACATTTTCTGTTCTGAGTGTGGGCTTGTCTGACCATCACATCTAGATATGACATTTCTAAGTTTCTTTTGTGACTTTAATTGGTGTGACAGATGTCCTATCTTTTGAAGTAGTTTAGAGTAGTGTGTGTGTGTGTGTGTGTGTGTGTGTGTGTCCTCTGTATCCCCATTCCCTGGTCCACTGGAAGTGTACTTTTTAATAGGGAGGTTTAAACCTTCCAGATACAACATGTCTTTGGAACACAGTGTTTGAGGTCTCATATAAACTTGGTGTTGCTAAACATGGTATCTCTTCAAAGCCATTGTTCATTGTGATCAGTTTTAGTATGTGTTCTGGAATCCGGTGTGCAGTACTTCCCAGGGCACATGGACCAATTGCTTAGTGTCTTAGTTCTGAAGACATGGGTTGTTCTTATTAGTTCTGCACACTGCTTTGCTTTCTTCAGATACACACACACACACACGTTTCCTAATTAGACAACTCTGCTCATTTCTTTATCATATTGTATAGCTCTTATCAACTGAAATTATATTTATTTAGTTTTGTTTTGTGTGTGTATGTGTGTGTTATGTATGTGGGTACACGTGTGCCCTTGTGGGTGCTAGAGAAGAATTTGGAAATAGTTGGATCTCTCCTACAGTCTGGTTCCTGGGGATCAAACTCAGGTTTTTAGGATTGACTAGAAGGGTCTTTACCAACTGATACATCTACCGGTACTTCTTACCAATTTGGAATCCATTTAATGAATGCAAAGACAAGGAAAGGAAGGCAAATGTACAGGGATATGTAGATAAATCGATGTTAATTTGTAGTTTAGGGGACCATGATGAAATCAGATGAGTAGAGATGAATCTGAGAAATCATGCTCCACTTGTTACCAATACATCAAGCTCTGCAGTGTTGCCATTTTTAGCTCAATAGGTATTTTCTGCTGAAAATTGGGGAAGAATTCCACACCTCAAAGCCTATTAAACCCATATGCATATGAGTCATGAAATGACAAGCAGTTTATAATGTATCATTTCAACAGATTCCTGTTAAGCGGTCACTCAGTGCTGGTTATGGTGGTGAATGCTTTTCCATGTTTGCTTTGAGGGGTTCTGATTCCCCATTACAGTAATATGGGTTAATTAATGACTGACTCCATTTAGTTGATATTTGTTGAGCATTTGCTGGGAGCTAGACTCTCTGCCCACCACACCAGAGGATGGAGAGAGGTGGATACTACTAGCACATTTAAGGAGCTGTCAATCTGTAGAGTCTGCAGGTACAAATGCAGTGTTGAGCTTCTCTTACTTTGGTGAGTGTAGAGTGCAGGAGAAGGAAGCCTGAGACTGAGAGAGAGTACAGGAGAGCAAGGAGCAGGTCTGGAACAAGGCGAAAGTTGAAGCGCTTGAAGACCGAGGTTTAAGTGGGGATGGGTATGTGGGAGTAGGGGGTCTTTGTAGCTATGGAGACAAGGATCTGAGGAAAGGAAAATGCAGCACACAGGACGAAGCAGAGCTGGGCAGGCAGGGTTGGGGTGTGGAGGGAGCAGGCACAGAAAGCAGGTGTCGGAGTATTAGTTCAGAGCTCTGGAAGGAAGGGCGGGAAATCGACACTGCCAGTCAGCATGGAGTTCAAGTCCTGGCCGCTTGTAATATGGAGAAAGAGAAGAATACTCACAGCAGGCCCAATAAATGGTACAGGGAATGGACTGACCGTAGAAGCTCTCAGGACGAGTGGAGAGAAAGTAGCAAAGACATGGGATTGCATTGCCGTAGTTTATAATGTATCACACAGAGGAGGGAGTGCAGTCAATGGACCCTGCTGCTCTCTGGGTGGAATGCTGGGACTGAAAAGCACCAATAGAATTTCAGATTGAGGCACAAGCCGTTGAGCTTTTAGGCACTTTTGCTCTTCATGACCAAGTGAGGTCTTAGATGCCCTGTGCACACTGGTACCCGCATGATGGGAGTTTGAGGCTTTGGGACTTTTTGTGTTTTCAGCTTAGTTATGGCAAGAGTCTTGTTCAAAGCCCCCTTTATTTTCTAGTGTTTTCTTTGTATTTGTAAAACTTAACTTGTTAACTCCGCTATTCCCAGATCCTAGAACTATGTATTGCCCCACACATTTACTTTCTGAAACCTTAAAATGAATTTTAGCATTAAAATTTTGTCAATTCACCAAAAACTTTGAGAAGAAAACTGCATGATTTTATTAAATAGCAGCAGGTGGTTCTGGGTGTCTCTTCTGGAAACAAAGCTTTTGTCTAGAATTGATGCTTTCAGTATTGTCTTTAATAAAATTATTCAAAAACTCATTTGGTGTTCCAAAATCCCAAGCACCTAAAGCAGGAGTGTTCGCCACAAGGTCAAGGATGGCTTTGCTGAACATGAGGCTATTTAGAAGCTTCACTTATCTCTTGGTGTAGATACTCATTACTGATGTGTTTTATTATAGTCTTGCCCTGCACGCTTCTGTTCTTGGTCCACAACATCTTAAAAAAAATAGAATTACAGAAGATACTGCAACTCGAAAAACATATGTTGCCCCAAGACTTCCAGTAATGAAAATATTATTTCCAGCAATGAAAATATTTCTAGCAATTGGCAGTATTGACAGTCATGATTCATCAGGGCTGTTTCTGATGTCAGAAGAGAGTTATCCCTGGCTATCTGTTTTGTAGGTCCATCTTCAGCCCCCTAAATCTTTCAGCATCATAGAATGGAGAAGTGATGGTCTTGTAATTGCTTGTCGAGGGCACAAGTCTGATAGTGTTCACTGTTCCATGCCGGATGTCATCCATGTCATAGGATCAATATCAAGCAGATGAACTGGCCTCCATTCACTTCTTTTTCTATCATGCTCTCAGGCTTGGTTAAAGTACTGCTGTTATTGGGATTTTAGCAGATTTTTCTTTCAGGGTCCAAGTATTGCCAAGAGTTTGATTTACTGGCCTCTCTTATCATTGCATTGTGCTATTTACAGGGCACTTTACAGACTCTGAGGCCACAAATGGTTCCTCAGGACAGAGTGCTATAGCCAGCTGGCATCTTCTGCTTTTGACTGAAGGGAAGAGTTGTAGCTGGCCTTGTTCTAGGATGCCATTGTTCCTAGCTGCTGTGTACAACGAGGACTCCCTGGGGGCCCATCTTGATTTCTGTTTGTTTCATTTATTTTCATTTTGAGCCCTGGCCCACTGTCTGGCCTTCATCATCCCCTGGATCCCAAGGACTGGAACACTTGACATTTGTACTTTGTGTTCACTGAGAACAGAGAGATGGAGGAACTCACGAAGAACTGACAAGCTGCTTAATTTTCCTGGACCACAGCAGCTCTATTGGTTGAGTTGAGAATATAGCAGTTACCTCTGAGGATATTTTATTTTAAATGGGTTATTACATACTATGTGATGTGCATGTCCACCCTTCCATATCTATGTGGAAGTCAGAGCATACGTTTGTACAGTTGGTTCTTTTATCTGATCTTTATATAGGTTCTAGGGATTAAACCCAGTTAAATTTGTTTCAGCACTTTACTGGAAGAGCCATCATGCTGGCTCTGTCGCACTATTTTTGAGGTTGGGTTGTGCTTTCTTGCTGAAACTTTCCTGCAGCTGCTCTTACAGACTGGTACCCAGAGGTGTATCTCCTAGGTAATTCCAAATCTAGTCAAGTTGTCCATAAAGAATAGCCATCACACACCTCTTGGAGATTTGGCTGGAAGCGTTTTCCTGAAGGAAATGAGGATGCTGTTCTGAAAGAGAGAAAGGAGCTATAAAATAAAAGTTAAAATGTGTGATCCAAGGTGCATTTAAGTTTTTAGACTTTCTTAAAACAGAGTTAAATGATACAATCCCGAGTCTTTTTGTATTTACCCACATTGTGACTTCAGGTGCTTATTTTTTTTAGTGCTTCCAGCCGCCCATCTGCTGCTGTTCTTCTGCTTGGAGGACTTCCTGGAACAGTTGTCTGGGAGGCATGCCGGTGATGCATTCTTTCTGCAAAACCTTTCTGTTGTGCCTTCAGTTTGCTTCACTGCAGGATTTCACAAGGAGGAATCGGCTGTCTGTAGCTAGAAGTATTCCCTATCCCGCTGGTTCCCCTGGACTGGTTTCTTCACCCGCCTGTTCCTGAAGCCGCTTATGATATAACCACTCTGAGTCTTATTATCAGTTTAGCCAATGTCTTAAGCTTCTTACTGGCTAGCTCTAACTATTAAATTAACCCATTTCTATTAATCTGTTTATTCCCATGAGGCTGTGGCTCAGTGGTGTGGCATGCTACTCCTTCAGCAGCTACATGGCATCTCATTGACTCCACCTACTATCTCTCTCTATCTCTTTTCAGATTTCCCACCTGGCTTTACTCTGCTAAGCCATTGGCCAAAACAGCTTTATTCATGAACCAATAAAAGCAACACATATACAGAAGGACATCCCACATCAGTTGTCCTTGTCAAAGAGTCTTCCCTTCTCCTACTTAAGACTACTTTTAAAGTAATTTCTGTTTACAGAGATAATGAATAGAGAAGACTAAGAATTTTCACATTTTTTATCATCTGCCCTTACCACATTTCCTGCTAGGGACACACTGGATTACTGGAGTACCTTCTTTACACTTTGTGAACAAGTGTTGATATAATGTTGTGAGTTTGACTCCATGGTTTATAGTAGTGCTAATTCTTTGTGTTGTTTGTTTCTGGCTATGCTTAACTGGTTTTAATTTTTTAATTGAAATGTCTTAGTTGTACATATTTATGACTTTAAGTATGTGCACACAGGGCACACTGAGCAAATCCAGCTTCCTTTCTCCACTCCTGGTAATCATTATTCTATGTTCAGTTTTGTGCTTTGCAAACTTCCACGTATGGGCGATAACATAAGATGTTTGTCATGCTGTGCCTGACTTGTTTTACTTAAGACAATGCTTTCCAGTTCCATGTATTCTACTACAAACAATAGAATAGAATTGCATAATTTTTATGGAATCCCCTCCACACATACAATTTTTCTTGAATGTATATACAGAGGTGATAAAAATGCTTTAAGTATTGTTTGTATGATATGTATGAGCTGCCACTGTTTTCCACAGTAGTTGGTTGTTTTTTTTTTTTTTTTTTTTTTTTTTTTATTCTACATCCTCAACCAGAAGTTTGTCTTATATTATACCCATCCTCACTGGGGCGAGGAGCTACGTCATTGTAATTTTTAGTTGTGTTTCCTTGAAAGCCCATGGCATTTGGGTGGCAATTGTACAGGGTATTTCCTATTTATTTATTGGCTATTTATATCTCTTCTTCTGATAATTACCTATTCAGATCATTTGTCTGTTTTTAGTTAGATTACTTTTTGATTAATTTTTTGCATTCCTTATATGGTTTGTATTTTAAAGAATTTGATATGCTTTGGCATAGTTTTCATGATTTTTCTTGGTTTGGGAGTCATGTTGAGCTTCTTAAATTAGTGGGTTTCTGATATTTTTTATCAACTACAGAAAAAAGATGAGTATTTTTTCAGATACTTGGCTTACCCACTCCCTCATCACAGGTGTGTTGTGCTAGTTGACACCTGACTGCTCACTGCTGCCTTCTTCATGTTCTTCTACAATAATCATTTCTCTTGGTACCATTTTAGATAGTTTTTATTTTAGTATGTTTGAATGCTCACCAGCCTTTTTTCCTGCATCATCCAAGTCTGATATCACTTCCAATCTACGTTTCTTTTCCCCACTGACTCCGGTAGTATTAATTTTCATAGGTTTCATTTGAATCATTCATGTCTGGTTTGCCCACCCTGGAGAGCCAGCCTCATTTGCTCAAATTATGGAGACAACTTACTACTTTGGCCTGGGTCCTCTTTTCTGAGCATTCTGGGCGGTCAGTTTGTGTACTTACAGAACATTCTTATTTCCCACATCTGGGGAGTTCCTCGGTGGTGGCATCACCCATGTTCAGCGTTCTGAGAACTGCTGTTTATGCCTAAGTGTTTGCATGTGTCACATTTGGAAGGTCAAATTTAGTATTTAGTTTTCCATCCTTTCCCAGGCTGAAGACACATGGATGAAGTCAACAGTTGTAAAGAGTAACTGGTTTCTTTTGGATTTTTTTTTACAACATTTTATTCTTAAATTTTCATTTCTTGTTTTCTAGTTCATGTACTTAGTTTACTTTCCCCATCTTATTGCAATTAGAAGGCCTCTAGCACAGTTCACAGGGAAGAGATAAGAAGATGATATCAAGTAGTTCTGTTCTTTGTTTATAAGGAATTTAAAATTCTACTGGTACACGTGATTCTTTTCTATTTCATATTGAGAATGTTGACTCATTTGCTAAGAGTTTTTCGTTTATTTATTTCCATCCAGAAAATGTACTGAAAATTTTCCAAGTGATTTTACATCTCTCTTGAGCTGATTAGGTATTTCTGTTTTATTAACGAGGTTGATTACATTGATAAGATTTCCCCAATATTCAGACTTCTCTGCTGGCCTGCCACAAACTGCTGCTGCTGTTGTTTTTGTTGTTATTGGAGACAGAGTCTTGTTGTGTATCCCAGGTTGCCTTGAAGGTGTAATCCTTTGTATTACTCTTGCTAAGATTATAGTTGGGCATTACTATGCCTAACTACACTATTTTTTGATGTATTTGTTCTTATTTTTAATATACTATTGATTTTGTTTGCTGCTATTTGATCGAGAATGTTTGGAACTAAAAACATAAGTGAAATTGACTTCCATAAATTACCTTCCTTGAGTTAACACTGTTCTCCTAACACTGTTCTCCTAACACTGTTCTCATATAATAATGTGGAGGTATTCCTTTCTAGAATGACTATATTAAAAAGAAGTTCCCTATTCTGTGAGATTAAGAAAATTCAAGTAAGACTATTGGGATGTTATAAGGCTCTTTTGGATTTTTCATATTTAATGGTTATTTTTTTTAAGATTTATTTATTATGTATACAGTGTTCTGTCTGAATGTATGCCTGAAGACCCGAATAGGGCACAGGATCTCATTACAGATTGTAATTCCCAGCTGGTTGTAATTCCCAGCTACCATGTGGTTGCTGGGAATTTAATTCAGAACCTCTGGAAGAGCAGCCAGTTCTCTTAGCTGTTGATCCATCTCTCCATCCCTATTTAATGGTTGCTAATACTTATGTTTTCAGTTTTCTTTACAATTTGTCTAAAGTTATTATTTTTTGTGGCTTTTAAGTGTTGTTATTGTAATCTTATCAATGAATCTTCTTTAACTGGCACAGTTTTTTTCACCTTCTTTAGTATTTATGTTTTTTTCTGTTGATGCTTTTATTCATCTTTGCTTGTATGTGTGGGTGAAGAGCCTTGGTTGATGTTGGGTGTCTTCCTCTGTTGCTCTCTACTGTAATTTTTGAGACAGAGTTTCTCACCGAACCTGAAGTTCAGTCACTCAGCTTGATGGGCTGGCCTAGCTCTGGGTTTACCGTTCCACTCTCGTTGGCTTTTCCTGGTTGCTGGGGATCCTAACTCAGGTCCTCATGCTTGCATGGTAGTCAGCGCTCCACCCTCATCTTTGCTTTTATGGCTTCCATCTCTTGGTGTTTTGCTTTGGTTTGGACTATTAGTTTGTAATATCCTGGTTAGACCATTTGTCATGTTGATTTTTCAGTCTTCAGCTTATTTTCTAATAGCTATACCAAATTAATCTGTGAATCTCTTTTAAGTACTACTTTGGATGCCATAAGTGTAGGGTACGGGATAGATCATTATTTTTCAGTTGTAAATATTTTAGAATTCTAATTAATGTTTCTTTGACCCATCAACTATTATAAAGAGTGGCTTCTGGTCTCTCAAAGTGGTTTTTTTTCAATCTTTAGTTTTTTAACCTAATGATATTGAAATTAGAATGTGGTCTTACTGTATTTTTGCAGCTTTCTTTGTGGTTTAAATATGTCTAAGCAAAGTGTGGAAGGGGAGCGTGATTCCTCTTGTTCTTATAGTAAAATCCAGAATTAAGCAGAAAGGAAGTAGACAGGTTCAGAATGTCTTCCCTAATATCAGGCAGGTGCATCTAATCAGCTGACACCTGACCTCAACAAAACGCTAGAGAGGAACTTTACCTGCTTCACATCTTGAGCTGGGATCTCAATTTTCTTCACTCAGATTGGAAATTATGTTGTGACCTGTCTTGGTTCTGGGGTCTTTAGACCAGACTGGGAACTGCATCACTGGATCTCCTGGCCATGTGGCTTGTTGATTGCAGATCTTGAACACTTTCAGCTTCCGTAATTGTATAAGTTAATTTCTCATAATAATAAATATGTGTAGACCCATGTACTTGGCTCTCCATATCCATCTAAGGACTGGCATCTAAGGACTCATCCAAGTGTAGACAGAAAAGATTTTAAACAAAATTTTGGAAGATTCTGAAGGGCAAACTTGAGCTTGCCACACGCTGAGCACTGTGCTGAATCCTCTCTGCTGAAGTGGTGTGTAGGCACACCCTGCTGCCGCCTCCTACAGTTTCACAGACTGTCAATCTCTTTCCAGCACTCATTATGTGAGTATTATTTGCCTTGAATCTCATTTGTGCACTCTGTAGCTTGGGCCTAGGGTGAATGTGTAGACTGAACATACGCAGACTTATTTCTCATCATTTTCTCCTTAGCAGTACAGTCCAACTGTTTGCATAACATTTCTATTGTGTTTGGTATTATAAGCAACCAAGGGTGTTTTATAGGAAGGGTGGGCATAGCTTATATGCAAACATTATACCGTTGTGTATAGGGGACATGGGCATCCATAGATTTTGGTAGTCAAGAGGAGTCCTGGATCTAACCTTCTGCATATATTACAAGACATGTATTCTATTTGCTGTTCATTGCCTATTGAAGCATTTACTTTATTCCTAGTCATTTGATTGACACCAGAGTCAGACATTAGAGAATAATGAGCTAAGATCACAGTTTTGTGGGCCAGAGAGGTGGCTCAGTAGCTGAGAGCCCTTGTTGTGTAAACATACGTGGGTCTATGTTTGGATCCCTGCAGCCACACAATAGCTAGGCTGTGGAAGGTGAACACAGGAGGATCCCTGGAGCTTGTGGTTCAGCAGCACAGGTCACAGTTAAGGTGACAGTGATGGCATGGGGCACCTGATGTCCTCCTCTGCCCTCCATGCATGCACAGATGTGCACACATGCACACACATGTGCATTTAACAGAACGCATACATGAAAATGTCTTAATGAAACCCAGTGTTTTGTATGCTAACTAAAAAAAATAATTTAAAAAATTGACAGGAAAAATCTTTCTAATTAGAGAATTTGCAATTCATTGACTCACATTTGCTCGCAAGCATTTGTTAGAGTAACAGGGAAATATGGGGGTGGGGAGGAAAACAAGAGCAACCTTTCTAGTTCTGTGCTTTCTCTGCATGTGCTGAGACTTAATTATCAGGTCACCTCAGTTCTCAGCCAAGGAAATTATAGTCTTGGTCATTAATTTGTATGTAAATGCCATCATAGTGGGGAAACAGTACAACACTTGGGTCCTATCAACTAATTTCCTTGTAGGGAGGCTTGCAAATTAGAAAGCAGAGCTGAAAATGCTCAGGGAAGTTGACAGTTAGTTGTTTTGTCCAGGAGAGCTCAGATGCAGGCGCGTAACAACTCTGCGTGATTGTCACAGTCAAATGTACAGAAAATATCAGTGCTTGAGACGGTCTTGATAGTGAGAGAGAGAGAGGGCTCAGTGAGCCCAGTCAGGTGCAGATCTGTTTGGTGCTGTCTGTAGTTTCTAGTGATCCCTAGGGACACAGTCACCTATTCCATCACTCAGGACTTTCACTGCACCCTTTCTCTTGTCGTGGATGAATCTGACTTGGGACAGAAGAGAAAGAACCTCAAAGAGACAACAGGGTCCTGGATTTAGGGCTGACCCCCTTAGCTGAATCATTAGCAACACAAATTCCTGTCTAGATACGCAGGGGCATTGGAGTCAATCTAGGCAAACACTTTCTTGTTGGCTAATGCATGGGAGAGTCTGGTTGTGCCAGTGTTGTCTGTATTTAGACAGAGTTCCTTCCATTTGTGCCTGTTCACACAAGAAGAGGCTCCAGGAAATAGCAGCACGGTCATAAGTTCAAGGCTTCCTAGGAACTGAGAATGTAAATAGGAAAGCCAGAACTTTCCAGGTATGTAGAGAAGGAACTAGGGTTAGAAAGAAAGATGCTGCAACCAGTGGTACTCAGGACACTCCAAGGGTTAGAGCAGCAAGACTGGTCTAGTCCTCTGTCTGTGGACTTGAGTATTCACTAACAGAAATGGTTTAAGGCTGGGATTTGAGGCAGCTGGAGGAGTCTTTGTTTCCCAATATAGGCCACAGGCAACTCTGCCAGAGCCAATAGCTTTACTTCAATCTATTATTTTCCTCCATATCTGAGTAATATTCCATTTTGTGTATGTACTAAAATTTCTCATGTGTTCATTTGTGACATAATAGTTTGACTCCATTCCCTAGCTCTTGCAAATAAAGCAGCAATGAACACAGATGTATAAATGTCTCTGTTGTTGGGTGTAACATCCATTGGGTGTATGCTCAGGTATTGGATATATGGCAATTTTATTTCCAGGTTTCTGAGAAACCTTCAGACCTATTTTTGAAATGGCTGCACTAGTTTGTACTCCACCAGCAGTGTATAAGAGTTTCCCCTTCATCACATCCATGCCAGTGTTTGTTAGTATTTGTATCCCTCATGATAGCCATCCTGACTGGGGATGACTAAGGGTGTTTAACACCATTGTATTTACTGGCCATTCTCTTTCGAAAAGTCTACGTTCAATTCCATAACCTATTTTAAAATCTGTTGTTCTTAATGCTTTATTTTTTTTAATTAGACTATATGGTGACTAATAATTTTTGTCAACCTGATACAAGCCAGAGTCATCTGAGAGGAGGGCACCCCAATTGAGAAAATGCATCCATAGCATCTGGATATAGGCAAGTCTATGGAGCATTTTCTTAACTAGTGATTGTTGGGGGAGTGCCCAACTCACTAGGGGCATCACCACCCATAGGCTGGTGGTCTTGTGTTCTATAAGAAAGCAGGTTGAGCAAGCCAGTAGGCAGCATTTTTCCGTTGTCTCTGCATCAGCTCCTGCCTCCAGGTTCCTGCCCTGACTTTCTTTGATGCTGAGCAGTGGCATGATGTGGAAGTGGAAGTGGAATACACCATTTCCTCCCCAGGTTGCTTTTGATCATGGAGTTTTATCACAGTGTGGCAGTTTAATGTAATAGGCTCCCATAATCTCACAGGAAGTGGCACTATTAGGAGGTGTGGCTTTGTTGGAGGAAGTGTGTCACTGTGGGGTGGGATTTGAGGTTTCCTATGCTCAGGATACTGTGAGGGTTTCAATTGATTTCCTGTCGCCTGCAAGATGTAGCATTCTTAGCTTCAGCACCACATCTGCCTCTACGCTGCCATGCTCCCCAACATGATAATAATGGACTGAACCTCTGAAACTGTAAGTGAGCCACCCAATTAAATGGTTTCTTTCTAAGAGTTGTCAGGGTCATGGTGTCTCTTCACAGCAATGAAAACCCTAGGACACATAGCAACAGAAATTCCCACAAGACATACTAAAAGACAGAAATCACATGGTAATCTTGACAGCAGCATTAACAATCCTGTGACAAAATTTAACATCCTCCCATGTTAAAAGAGTAGGGATGGAGGGAGCACACCTCAGTATAAGAAAGGCTGTATATGACGAACCTATAGCAAATACATTGAGTGGAGAAAATCTCAAGGCATTTCCACTAATATATGGGACAAGATATGGATACCTACTCTTCCTGTTTCTATCCAATTTAATGCTTGAAGTCTTAGAACAGGAAGACTCCAATTTCCAGGTGGGTCTATATATGTTTGTCTTTGGGTTCACCTTATTACTTAGTTTCTCTAGGATCCTGAACAATAGGCTCATTGCCCTTTATTTATGATTAGTATCCACTTATGAGTGAGTAGATACCATATTCATTTTTTTGGGACTGGGTTGCCTCACTCAGGATGATGTTTTCTAATTCTGTCAATTTTCATGCAAAATTCAAGATGTCTTTTTTTTTTTACCTGCTGATTAGTACTCTAATGTGTAGATGTGCCACACTTTCTTTATCCATTCTTCAGTTGAGGGGCATCTAGTTTGTTTCCAGGTCCTGGCTATTACAAATAATGCTGCTATGAACATAGTTGAACAATTGGTCTTGTAGTATGATTGAGCATACTCAATATATCCAATATTCCCAAGAGTGGAATTGCTAGATCCTGAGGTAGGTTGCTTCCCAGTTTTCCAAGAAACCGCCACACTGATTTCCAAAGTGGTTGCACAAGTTTGCATAGTATATATAGACCCACCTGGAAATTAGAATCAGACAAAAATTTGGGAGCAGTGGGGTGGGGAGTAGAGGGAGGGAGAAGGGGGGTGGAGAACTTGAGGGAATGGGATGGTCGAGATGGAGAAAGGACAGATATGAGAGCAAGGAAAGAGATATCTTGATTGAGGGAGCGAGCCATCATGGAGTTAGCAAGAAACCTGGCTCTAGAAAAATGCCCAAGAACCCACAGTGATGAACCCAGCTGAGACCCTAAGCAATAGAGGAGAAGGTGTCTGACCTGACCTTACCCTGTAGTCAGACTGATGATTATCTTAAATATCACCATAGAACCTTCATCCAACAACAGATGGGAACAGAGGCAATGACCCACATTGGAGCACTGGACTGAGCTTCCAAGATCCAGTTGAAGAGTGGAGGGAGTGAGAGTATGAGCAAGGAATTCAAGACCATGAGGGGGTCACCCACTGAGACAGTTTGCTTGAGCTAATGGGAACTCACCAACTCCAACTGGACTGGGAGTGAATGAGCATGGGAACAACCAAGCCCCTCTGAAGGGGGTTGACAGCTGGGGCAGACTGAGGGGCCACTGATAGTGACACTGGGATGTGTCTCTACTTGCATATACCGGCTTCATGGGGTCCTATTCTCTTTGGATGTAAACCTTGCTCAACCTAGACGTAGTAGGGAGGGCCTTGGACTTTCCACAGGTCAGGGTGCATGGCACTTCCTTAGGGTTGGAGGGTTGGGGGGAGGGCCTGTGGGAGGGGACTGGGAGGAAAGGAGGGAGTGGAAATTTGGATTGGTATTTTTTTAAGTAATAAAAAAAGAAAAAAAAAAGAACAGGAAGACAAGAGAAGGAAATAGAAAGAGTAAACACAGTAAAATAATTAAAAGTATCATTTTTCAGATGATATGATTCTATACACCAGACTCTGTCAAAAGAACCTCTCAGAGAGCTGACGAGCTCACTTGGAAAAGTGGTAGGATATGAATCAACATACAGAAACAGTGGCTTTTCTATACACCAATGACAAAAGAGACTGAAAACAAGATCATGGAAACAGTTCCATTCATAATAGTTGATACACAGAAATAAATACAAATACCTAAGAACAAACATAACCAAGGAAACAAAAGACCATCTGCAATGAAGATTTTAAGATATCAAAGAAGGAAATTGAAGGAAATACTAGATAATAGAGAGACACCCCATGCTCATGGGTCAGAAGAACTACTTTGTTGTGACCATCCTACCAGAATGGTCTACAGAGTTAGTGCAATCGCAATACAAGTACTAATGCTTATTCTTCACAGACAAAGAAGAAATACAAAAATTTATTCAAAGTACAAAAGACCAAGAATAGCCAAATCAACCCTGAGGAAAAGAAATACTGTAGGCAGCAACAGCATCCCTGATTCTCTCTCTCTCTCTCTATCTATCTATCTATCTATCTATCTATCTATCTATCTATCTATCTATCTATCTATCTATCTATCTATCTATATACACACACATATATATATACACACACACATATGTATATATCTATATATACATACACACAGAACCACAGTAATAAACACAGCATACTATTGACACAAAACAGACACATGGAGTACCAGCATTAGATTTGAGTACCCACATAGATGTCCACACAACTACAGCTACCTGATTTTTTTACAAAGATACCAAAAACACACAGTGGAGAAAAGAGCATTTTCAGCAAATGATGCTGGAAAAACTGGATTTCAACATACAGAAATGATACTTGATTCACCTTGCACAAAGCTCAGCCCTAAATGGATTGAGGGCTCAACATAAGACCCAATGTTCTGAAAGTGGTGGAGGAAAAAGTAGAGAGCATGGTTGGACTATGGTTACAGTTAAGGATTTTCTGAGTAAGACTACGTAACACAGGAAACAAGACCAACAGTAAAATTATCTTGAGATGATGGGATCTCATGAAACTAAAAATCTTCTCGCAAAATGATCTGTGAGTAGGCAACCTAGAGAATGGGTAAAAATCTTCACCAGCTATTGACTATAGGCATTTGTTCCCGGCCATCCAGACCCGAAATAACCACACAGAAACTATTAATTAAAACACTGATTGGCCCATCACTTAAGTGTATTGCTAGCTATATCTTATATCTTAAATTAAGCCATTTCTATTATTTTATATTTTACCACAGGGCTTGTGGTTCACCAGTACCTGTGCGTAGGCATCTTTCTCCTCTGGTGGCTACATGGTGTTTCATTGACTTTGCCTACTTTATCTCTACATCTGTCTGCTTGGAATTCCTGCCTTGCTCTATTCTGCTAAGCCATTGGCCAAAACAGCTTTATTCATTAACCAATAAAAGCAACACATATACAGAAGGACTTCCCACACCAATTGATGCAACAGAGGATTAGAGTATAGAACAGACAAAATGTTTAAATATTGATGATGTAGTCTAACACCAATTTCTTTCTTTCATCATGTAGCAAAGTTTACATTTTGTTTGGTAAACAACAGTCTACACTGTTATCTTTTGTAGGCAGTGTCCTGCTATGTAGCCCAGGGTGGTCTTGAACTCACTATCTCCCTGCTTTATCTGTCTGAGTGTTGGGATTGCAGATGTACTTCACAGTGCCCAGCCATCCTCTATATTTTATGGGTTTTGATTTTACAATTTACAGTTAAGGTTGCGGTTAATTTATGTATGTATGCATGCAGTGAGAGATGGAAGCTGAAGTTTATCTTCCCCTTACACATGTCCTCAAGCATTCCACTTGTGAAAGATGTCCATCTCTCCTATGGCACCTGCTGCTGTTTCTGGACTTGGTTCTGGTGATATCTGATTTGAGTCTTTTAAAAAAGGACATAGCCATGTAGTAAGTCATAAAGTCAGGTAAGTTGTCCTTCCTGCTTTGTCTTAAAATTATTGTGATTATTCCAAGTCCATCACATTTCCTTATAATTAAAATACATATGCCTAATTTTTAAAAAAAATTATCTGTATGCTTCTCAGTGAAGATGGATAATGTCTATCTGAATTTTAGTTTGGATTGCATTAAATCAGACTAGTTTGGGAGAAATGAATTCTTACGGCTGGTTTCTTGCTGTGTTCTCTGAACAATATTTTATTGCTTAATGTGAGAGTTCTGAATGCCTGTTATTAAATTTACTCCCAAGGTTTGATTGGTACATTTGGGTGATATTCTAAACAGTTTTAATTTCTTTAATTTTAATTCATTCCTAGACTATAACCGACTTTTATAGACTTATCTGCTAATTTCACCAATTAGTTGTCTTAGTTGATATGAGCTGCAGTGTTCTAGTAGATTCTTGTTCCTGTCTGATTGGAGAGTGTACCCTAATGTGCTAATGCTTTTCTGTTTGGTTTGATCAGAAATCAGTATTAATCTCTGTTAGCATCTTTTCTCCTTGTGTTGCCACAGTTATTTCTTTTCCCTCTTTGCTTGTGTTAATTTGCAGAATTACACTAGTTGACTTTAGTATCTTAAACTAATCTTGCATTTGTTTATAAGATATGTCTCATGTGAGCACAACATACAATTATCTAAGTACGTATTTTGTTCAGGATATTTTGTTACTGTGATCATATGGGATATTGGCACATAATTTTCTGTAGCTGGGATGTCATTGTCAAAAGATGTCTGTGACCTGTGAAGAAGTCTCCAACAGTTAAATGCTTGTGAGTTTGATATGTAGAATGTACATTAAGAAAACCAGCTGTAGCAGCATATGTGAGAGACAGAATTCACTGCGTTCCCTGGACTTACTCTCCAGCCAGCCTCCCCGCTTGATGATATCCAGGCCTCAAAAGAAAAGAAAATAAATAAAACAAAGGGAGGGACAATTAGGTTGTCCTATGGCCTCAACATGTGCTCACCATTTTACACATACATACACATGCCTGTGTATGCATGAATAGGAACATGTACACACAGCGGGGCTTGTGTTAGGGTTATGCTGACATTATATGATGGCTGGAGAATGCCTTTCCTTTCTCTCCTTCTGCATGAGTTGTGCAGAGGCAGACATTCCTTGGCACTCCATCCAACAAGTGCAGGATGAATGTTTCAGGTGTGCATCGTCATGGTCAACTATCCATGGCACCACGACACAAAACTATGTAGTTTCTGATTGTAAGTTGTCCTCTAAACTGAGGGATGAGTGCGTTAAAGTCTCTCACTTAAAATTGACATTTGTTATTTTTCTCTTTTTGTGTGTGCATGAGTACATGTGCCGTGTCACACATATGGAAGCCAGAGACAACTCGCAGAAGTTGGTTCTCTCCTTCTGCCAAGTGGATTTTGGGGCTTGAACTCAGGTCATTAGGCTTGGTAGCAGACCCCTGTTATCTGTTATGCTGAGCCATCTCACTAGCCCCGTAACTTTTATTATTAATTTCTTTTTTCAGTTTATTGCTGTGTTCCTCCTTTTTGAAGCCCCGTTAATAGATATGTGTACATCATTATTTCCCATCTTCCTGATAAATTGGCCACTTTATCATGGTAAAACACACTGTATCTAACATAATACTTGTCTTGAAGGCATGTTTCTCTGATATGAATACTACAGCACTAAATTCCTTCTGTTTATAGCTTGCAAATATATTTTTATATGCAACCTATCCATATTTGCCTTTAAGATATGCCCCTTGTAAGCATTGGGTAGTTAATCTCACTCTCTAGTTTGGCAAGCTGTAGTTACACATGGGGCACATATTCATTTGAATTGAGTGTATGGGTGTCACCTGATTTCACTGTCTAATTTTGTTTTTTATTTTCTCTTGGTTATATTTTTTCCCATCTAAAGTTTCTTTCCTTGCTTAATGGATGCATTTATCACCTGTCTTCCTAACATTCGACTTTAACTCCTTTATTAAAATTTTAGCTATTCCTATGTGTAATTTACTCAGTGGCTGGTTGCTCTAGGACCACATATGCTCATTTGCCCACAGTCTCTGGTGAGTTATAATCGTACTACTTCATAGCATGTGTCCTTTGCATGATAGTACTATGTAGTGTGTGCCATGCTCTGGCATGCAATCTTAGTGCCTTCTTTTTTTGTGGTATTGCCCAGGATTTTGTTTTCATACTTTTATCAACTCCATGATGTAATATTACACTTGCTCTTTAGTCAGTTAATTTTTTTAGAAAAACTAAAATTAAAAGTATCTTTTCAACTATCTGCCCACTTATTTATCATTTCTATTGCCATTCATTTTTTTCTATCAGCTATGAAATTCTATTATTTTTTGTATTGTGTGTGTGCACATGTGTATGTGTGTGTATATGCATGTATGTGTGTGCGTGTATGGCAGAGCATGCATGTAGCGGTCAGTAGACAACTTGTAAGAGTCACATCTTTCTCTTCCATATGGGTCTTGGGGATCAAACTCAGGTTGTTGGGAGCAGGTACCTTTACCCATTAAGCCCCCCCTTCTTCTTTCTTGCCTTTTATGTGTATTTTTGTAATCTTTTTGCCTTCTGTCTTCCTTTATCACTTCTTAAAGCACAGGTCTCTTGAATCCTGTTTCTATTTTACATGAAGCTGTTTATTTTCCTGCTTGAAGGATATTGCCTGTGGATGTGGAATTCATGGCTGGCCCTCCCGTTCACATATGTCATTCTATTGTGTCTGGTTTCCATTGCTTCTGGGAAAATCAATTTATAGTACTGTTTGGCTGCACTTAATGTGTCTGTATTTTATTGATCTTGTAGTTATCAATCGTCTGTCTTCATTTTTTTTATTTATTTGACTACAATGCTGACTGTCTGATATTGAAACTTGTAATCTGTGTGTGTGTTTGAGACACCCTAAACCATTGTTTTTCAAATATTTGTCTTCCATATTTTTGCCTTTTATTTATTTGCTTTTGATCCCAGAGAAACTTATTTTGGGCTGTTTGGTGTTCTAGGGACTTGTTTACACTCTTCAGATGTTTATATTCTGTATACTGGTTACTTTCTACTGTGGTTCTTGGACTTTTATCACTTCTAATCACCTGTAAAGCCAATCCAGTTGCATTTCAAAATCATTGCAGAGACGGTTTTCAGTTTTAAGACATTTAGATATATGTTTTGTGGTTGTTCCGTTCTTTTACATTGAGTTTCACATTCTGCATATTCTTTGTGATCATTCTCCCCTCTGATATCCACTTCCGGGTTATCCTGGGGTTAGTTCTGCTGGCTCATTTCCCGCCTTGACATTAGTATTTCCCTTGTTTCTCTGTGAGTCTGGTGATTTCTGGCTGTGCGCTGGGTATTGTGGGTGAAATTGGAAGTCATTGGAATCTTTCATCTTTCTCAAGGGATAGTTGCTTTTCTCCAATTCAGATGACAGCTGCTTCCTTTTGTCTCATGAAGAGTTAGTTTTATGTCTCATTAGTTTTATTTTTCCTTTTTACTCTTGGTCTCACTTCCAGGACCAACCCTCCAGAGTCTGGTGACAAGACTGAGGTAGTTGACAACTCCTCTAACTTGACCTCATTTTAACTTCTACCTCAGTTTCCCTTGAAGCAGGCAGCTTCGGGTACATATGATCACCTTTTCCAACCTCCTGTTTTAGGGTTTCTCCCCCATACAAAAATACTTCAGGTTTTAGTTAAAGGTTAAGTTCACACATAGATATTGGGGTTCCTTTTCCATGGCTACCTCCATTTTGGGAGCCGACCCTGCTTATTTTTAGCTTCTCTGATTGCCTTGAATTCTGTCTTCTGATCTCTCAAGTCACTAAAGGCCTCTGACAAGAGTCCTAAATCCCTGTGTCTCCCAGATGCCAGAATACTTTCAGCAAAAAAAATCTATAGCTATGTGTTTCACACAGCAAAGACGCTTTCTTTAAATTAAAATCCAGTTTTTGCCTGCTTTTGCTTCGTGTTTACAACTAATTTGTTCAAATTTCTTTTTTTTTCTTTTGCTACAAACCTGTACTTGTATTTACTGTTTTATTTGTGGAAATCACCCTAGTGTTATCAGAACCGAAATAATGTTATAACCTGGTTTTAGTGTAGTGCTTGCTGTGTTGCTAAGTTTAGGGAAAGATATTTGACTTGCCTCATTCCAGTTTAGCTGTCGTGTGTCATTTCTTTGTTCCTCTATGAAGGAGAATTGTTGAAATAGCTTGTAGAAGGTCTGGGGCTACAAAACAGGGGCTCACAGGACAGCCAGATCCTGACCCTCACTTCTCAGTAACAAACTGTTTGAATCTCAGAAGTAATTCCATGCCTATAGGGTTCCACTCTGCAGGGTCAAAGGCTTGAGTGGCATCAGCAGTCTTCAGGGCTTTCACGTTTATCCAATGGAGAAAGAGAAAGAAAAGAGAAACCGTATCAAAACAAAATAATCCCGAGTGTTCAGGAAACAGACCCCGACATCCACAGAGTGTCTGGCGGCCGGCACCCCAGCTTCCACAGAGCTCTTGCAATTCTTTGAAGAACCCTTGATCTTCACAGAGCTTGATCTGAAAATCTTCGGTATTGGAAGGCTCACCAGCCCTTTCCTTGCATGAGTTCAGGAATGCCTGTGACTCACTCTTAGAAAGGGGACTGAAGCGCGATTAATAAAAACTCAGAAATTTGGGGTTCAACCTGAGGATCCAAAAAGCAAAACAGCCAACCACTGGCTCTTGCCTCAACCTCAGTCTGAAGTGTTGATCTGGCCTCCCGGAATATCAGAATGAGACTGTGTCTAAGAGCTGCCTTGCCCTGTTTTATATTCTTCTCTAGGGCTGGGATTAAAGACATACACCACTGATATTAAAGGCATGCACCACACGATTTCTATGGCAACTAGTGTGACTAATGGGATTAAAGGTGCATGCCATTGTGGTTACTGGGATTAAAGGTGTGTGTTACCATAACCGGGTCTGTAAGGCTGACCAGTGTTACTGTTTTACTCTTGGATCTTGAGGCGGTCTGTATTTGTTAAAATACAACTGAAATGCCACTACAGGGGACCTTGTCCCATAGGATTTGAGATTGTCCCATCTGACCTCCCTTCTGCTTTTTTATTTTAACCAACGTCTTGCCTTCATTTCTGTCCTTTTCCAGTCACTGGGAAGATATTCACTGTGGGTCTTTGAGAAACTGTCTATCAAAGGGGTTTCCTGCAGTTGTAGTCACAGGTGGCACCAGGCACAGCTCTGCACAGCCCACGCCCACCTGTCTCCGCTCCCAGCCGATAAGATGTGAGCAATACTTGCCTCCACCTAATTGCTCTTGTGTGGGTGGAAGGAATTAATAAGCCTGGAGCTGCAGTGATCTTTTACATTTTCTTCTCCATCTGTAAAATAGAGCAGACAAGCTCAAGAAACCCTTCTTTTGCATTGCCAGTTGGTAGGATTGTTTTTTCCTTCAAATTTTCTTTTCCCCTAAAGAAGCAACAAAATGAGCAGGTGTTGGGCACTGCCCACTTCCAGACAGTGCTGCTAATTCCCACAGAGCACTCCACCTCCAGGCTTGGAGAAAGGATTACAAGGCAAGGTGAGAAACACAACCCACATGATCATTTTCATCTCCTACTATCCTAGCCCTTGTTTCTCCTACTGTTTTCTTCCGAAACGCCTGATGGTTGACTTCCAAATCAGACCCTGAGGGAAACCAGGCACATTTGTTCCTTTGCATGTCAATGAAATCCCATGGCAAGGGGCTTACACACAGGGCAATGACATGATGGCAGTTGTAGGAATGACAATTAACGTCTGAGTGTGCTCTGTGCCAAGCACAGGCTAAGTAGAAATGCCTCGTTCATCTCCTTTAGTTCTCTCAATCACTTTCAGAAATAAGGCATGTCAATATGAGGACACTGACGTTCCTGGTGTGAAGACCGTAAATTTCTTAATGGAACCTCTCAGGTTCAAATCCTGGCAAATTCATTCATGCTCTTCTTGCACGTCTAACCTTGGCTGGTGCTGCACCCAGCCATTTGTGTTGTACTGAACACTTTCTGTCTTGTCTCTCTCACCTGGAATATAAAAAAAAAAAGCAGAATTTCTTTTACTTCTCCTTAAACTAGAAACAAAAATGTATTGAAAATTAGAGTGAGGGGCATTCTGTGTCTGCTGCAGTAGGGACTTGGCACTGATCGGTCACTGTCACGTAGACTCCCTGAATTAGCCAATTCATAAACTCTGGAAGTGTGAGAAGCCCTCAGTTGTAGCCTGGCAGTGTGTAAATAAAGGGGGTAAAGCTAAGTGGCCATGCATCCAAAGGAGGGCGAAAGACTCTGACTTCTCTTTCGTGGAGGGTGTTTACATGCTATTGCTAAAATTCCTTCCAAATGGGAGATGTAAACACATCTACCTCTCTTTCCAAGGTCCCAAAGACAAACCCAGGCACGATTAGAACAAAGTTTGCTCTGGGAATCAGTGAGTTTTTTGGGCTTCCTCACGGAGCATAGGCGAGGGGTTGCTTGCAGGAGTGTAGCTGCCTTTTCTGAGAAGGCTGCCCTGGAGTCTTTACCCAGCAGGGATGAGGGGTTTCATACACTTGTGTATACTAAGGCCTCTCCCCTAGTTCTTTTTCAACTATATTCTCTATCCCCTCCCCTAGGCCATGTGTGTGAACCCTCCCTGAGGCAACTGCCACATGCAGTTAAGGCCGAATTTCATACAACTTGTTGGGTGTCAGGATACTCAGGCAAGGGCCCCGTGTCTCTTTCTGTTCTCCCTGTTCTATGTGGGAAGCTCAACAGTTGGCAAACCCCACTGTAAGGATCTTTGGTGAGTAGGCTCAGCTGAACTCCCAAAGACAGAGGTAGTTTGGCTTAGAGGACAGTCCTCTGTGACCGCTATCAAAAATCTGTCTGCATTCTGACTGAATGAGACAAACAGAACTTCAGTTGAAGATGAATACATAGCAAAGTAATTTATCTACACCCAAGATAATTATGGAGTATTTTTTCCTGTCACATTGGCAGGCTAATTGCTAAAGGAGTCAAGATTTTAGTAAAAAACCTACCCCTGTACTCTTTTCAGGCATCTATCTCGAAAGGAATTTGAACTTGAAATTCACGTGGTGCTTCAGCAAACACTGCCTTTTCTTTGAAATAAGTGTCATAATTTATCCGAGACTGATTTTTCAGAGACTAAATTAAATGAAACCCAGATCAGCTATTTAGTTATTGACATAGTTTTATTTCAAGGCAGGTAAATGGATTATTTAAGCAGATAATAACCAAAATTTGAATTTTATGGAAAACCCATTAGGAAGAGAGACTGGAGTCTTGTGTAGTCACACAGTTTATTGCAAACACTGGAGAACTAGAATTGGTCCTGGCTTGGGCTGCCTATGGGCTAATGACTTTCCCTCTTTAAATGGGAAATAGACACTCGTAAGAGTCCTTTTCCAGCTCAATGTAATTTCATTTTCCTAGCAAGAATGCAAAATTTATACAAGGTTTAAGAAGATTTATTTTTCCCTCTTGAGTATTGCCTTTGGAGCAAGAATCTTGATTCTCTACTAAAACTGTTACTGACTGCCACTAAGCCTTAGGTCCTCCTCGCCAAATAGTCATGCTAACATTTAATGACGTCATTGGGGCATTGTGTAGACTAAATAAGTGAGCATCTGTCAAGTACAAGAGGAATGCCTTGAACCTTGTCTTAGTAAAAGTTCTGTTGCTGCAAAGAGGCACCATGATCATGGCAATGCTTATGAAAGAAAACATTTAATTGGGGCTGGTTCACAGTTCAGAGGGGTTAGTCCATATTGTCATGGTAAGAAACATGATAGCATGCAGGCAGACATGGTGCTGGAGAGGAGCTGAAGGTTCTGCATCTTAGCAGGCAGCAGCAAGAGAGAAACACATTGTGCCTGGCTTGAACATTTGAAACCTCAAAGTCTTTCTCCAGTGACACACTTCCTCCAACAAGGCCTCACGCACTACAGCAAGGCCACACCTCCTAAAGGTGCTACTCCATGGTGACCAAACATTCAAATCTATGAGCCTATGGGGGCCCTTTCTATTAAACTACCACAACCCTGCTGGAGGCTGAACATGGGATTGCTGTGACACTTGATTGGTGTCACTGTCATTGCCCAGTGGCATTCAAAAGCAATTGCAGGTTTCCTTTTTAGACCAAGAATGCTCTGAGATCCTTGCAAAGTCAGGTTTAGAGCAGCAGGTGCAGTTATATTTAAATCAGATGCAGAGCGACAGGCCGCTTATCCTGCAGCCTGCCCACACTCAAGGAGACCAGCTGCCCTTCTCACCGCTCTTCTCTTTCACCTAGGAAAGAGAGAACAGAATTTTGGCAGATTTAAGTCTAAATGGTGAAGTTCTTTCTCTCTTCGCTCAAAAAGTAGTCTACCCATGGCTCTATTTCCTGATGTGATGACATTTGATGGTATGTAAAATCTTAGGAATAGGGGTTCTGTGTTCAAGTTCCAGCTTTTTTACTTTTTGCACTTTGATTTCTTACATGACTTACTGTTTTCTGTCATTGTTTACCTGTTCAATGGGAATGACAATAGTCCATGATTAGTAGATGGAACATACAAAGTTCCAACAAGACTGAATGCTGAGGATATGGTAGATGTTAACTTACTATATGGTTATTATATTGCTCTGTAGATAGTCAGTGACTCGCTGGGGAAAATGTCAAGGAATGTATGTACATATAGTTTAATTATCATTAGTAATTGTCTATGTAGGGAAATATTCTACATTGGCATGTGTATATGAAATGAATGACTTGTGGCTATTTAAATTTTAAAAGCTGGCCTAAGTATACAAATGGAATCGCAGACTTGGGAACAGTGCTAATGCATGTCTAAGTCAACCACCCCTCCCGTACGTCCCCTTGGCTACCTCCTGGGCTCTTAGCTGTCGTTGTACTCTAAGATAGAGGAAATTTAATTATCCCTGCTGATTTTTGATCATGAAGGATTACTCTCCTTCATGTAGTGGTTCATACCATACCTGAATACAAAGTCCAACACCTGCAGGCATGAGGAGACTATTCATTGTTGGGTTTTCTGGTGGAATGCTATCTGTAGACCTTATTGGAGCATTTAGTGAGAGATGTGGTTTATTTGGACATTTTTGTGGTCCTAACTTGGTGCTATAAAGAACCAGTGACACTGAGGTAAAATAAGAGCATTCTCATGTGTGAATCAGATGCTCCATGAAGAGCAACGAGGAACAGATTGAATACTGATGCCCTTTAGTCAGCAGTGATGGACTTAGAGGAGTTGAATGCTTACAAAAACACAGGGGAAATGATGGAGACATTAAAAATGATCCCAAGCGAAGGACACAGGGCCTCAGAGATTAAGGGACTTAGCCAAAGTAGCAGCTAACATGAGCAAGCATTGTAAGGACCTCCCTAACACCTGTTACTCATAACTCTGGGCTCCAGGGCTCTAGGTCAGGCTGTGTTGACTCAAATATGGGTGTGTATCCTTTATTGGTAGCAAATCTGCAGCCATTGTTGGACTTCTGACTTACCCTTTCCTTCCTTCTCCCCTGCTTCCCACCATCTTGTCTCTTCCATCCTCTCTGCTCCTTCCTTCCCTTCTATTCCAATACAGGGTCCCAAATATAATAATTCCTCAATATTTTAGGAATGGCATTGGTAAGGTAAAAAACAAGAAGGATTTTATAGCACACAGAAGGAGCCCCTAGCCTGATTTAAGGGGTAAAGGAAGGATGTTCTGAATGATATGATATCTAGACAGAAACCTCAAAGATGGGTTATATTCTTAATTAGTCTAGATGGGACACTGGGTATGAGCATTCAGTAACAGAGGGCAGTGCATGTAGGTGTGTGTGGGTGCTCAGACTTGGGACAACACTAAGTATTCACCAAATGCTCAATATTTAACAAACATTTGTACTTACCATGTAACGGACATTGTTTTACATAATAGGATGACATCAGTTAACAAGGGAAGCTATAGGCTTATTTTTGTAGATGTTCTAGAGGAGAAGAGAGGATGGAGATGAAGGCTAGCTAGTCAAGGGAGGATGTTCAAGGAAGCTTTCAGAGTGAAAGGACAGTCCATCTGAGACCTGAATGGGACGGAACCAGCCTGCCTGGGAGGCAGGGAGGCAGAAGGAACAACAAAGGCAAAGGACTCAAAATCACAAGCATTCTGGGTATGTTGGAGAGAGTGAGAGACTCCAAGTGTGCTCGTGAGAAAATGCACAAATAATCTAAATGGTGTCTCCTTATCATGACTGCGATCAGAATGACCAAAGAGCAAGAAAGGGGGACCTAATTTGCTGTTGGTAGGAA
Organism: Ondatra zibethicus; assembly: GCA_004026605.1. NCBI lineage: Eukaryota > Metazoa > Chordata > Mammalia > Rodentia > Cricetidae > Ondatra > Ondatra zibethicus. Next base: position 72,833 of record PVIU01004467.1, on the reverse strand, counting down.
GGCTGACTGGTGAAGCCACTGGAGCAGACAGTTTGGAGGGGCCTACAGAAATGTAAAGTGGAGCTTCTGCGTAACCTAGCTGTCCTTGTTCCGAGAGCACACTTATAGGAAGTAAAGGCTATCTCATAAAGATATCTGCATCCCGTGTTCATTACAGTGTAATGATATGAAAACAGCTGTGTTTCTAAATGAGAGATGGCTAAAGAATACATGTGCATATATGAGTGTGTATACATGTTTCTAAAAAGTGTATTATTTAGCCTGAAAATGGATTGGATTTTCCATTTGGCACAATACGGACGGACCCAGAAAATGTCACACCAAGTGAAATAAGCCAGACACAGGGAGACGTATGTTGCGTGATCCCACTTATGTAGAAAATAAAAATGGGAGTACAGTGTATAAAAACAGAGGCATAATTAGGCGTTCCAGAGATGTATGGGGAAGGGAAGGGGGACATGTGGTTCAAAGGATGCAGCATAGCAGATACGAAGGCTAAAGCTTCGTGTGTTAAAGCACAGCCTGAGGGTCCAGTCAATATGCTGTATTGTACTGGAGATTTTTATTACATAAGTAGATTGTAGTCTCCCTTGTCACATATTAAACAGGTAGGGATTTTAGAAAATAGGTCAGTTTTTCTCACTATAGCACCATTTTTTTTCTCATAGTATCATATAAACCTCAAATATACCCAGTGATATATATACAGATGTGTATTTGTCTACATGCATATATACATATTTGCACATATATATTGTGCAGCTGCTCATGTACATGCCCGTGTGCTCATGTGGAGGCCTGAAGTTGATATCAGGTATCTTCTTATTCTCTGCCATATATATATATAAATATATATATATTTAGCAGGACCTTTTACTGAACCTGGAGCTTATGAATTGGCCAGATCTATTAACCAGCAAGCTCTAAGAATCTGCCTGTGTTCATGCCAGCAGTACTGAGCTTCAAGTACATGCTGGCTGGCACACTCGGTTTTTCACATTGGTGCTGGGGATCCAGAGTTCGTTCTTCTTCATGCATGCATGGCAAACACATTAGCTACTGAGCTATCTCTCCAGCCCCAGTGAAATACATTAAAAGCAGTAATTCGGGTTTAGTTGAGAAACGTTTAGAACATTTGTGATTCAAACAAGTAGAAACCCATACGCACAGTTATCTCTCTACAATGCAGGGAAGTCTCTGGAAAATCCTAGCTGCAAATATCTCTCCTCTGAAGGAGGGCTTGGCTCTGTGAGCTATCTCTTTAGCTGAGAGTTCTGTTTTAAGAGTGCTTTAAATCCTTTCTATCCAGTTTGAGCTTGTTCCACCCAGGCTAACCACCCACACTTTTTTTTCCTTTTCCTGGTTTGTCTGTCTCTGAGTTGGATCACAGGACACGCAGGAGACTCATAACTCTTGTTTACTTCCAGCTAACAGCTTTGGGGATGACGAAGAGCCGTCCACATCTTCTGAGAGTGATGAAGATGTGACCAAGCAGTTTGAGATCTCTGTGTCCCGATCCCAGAGTTTTCGTTCAGGGGCACCTGAGAAGGGAAAGACAACAGAGTTGGAGCCGAAAACAAAATGCAATCATTTGCTGTCCGTCCACCGAGAAGATAGCGCTGAAGTGTCTGCTTGGGAAGGTATTCACTTCAGCTTGTTTCTCCCTCATCTAGGCAAGGGCTGGCCAATGGTGAGAATGCTGGAGAATAATTTAAATACTTGTCCTTGTATTTAAAGAGTCCAGAGAGGGAAAAGAAAAGAAACCATGGAACTGGGAAAGAGTCCACAAAGAATAGTATAGCATTTCTCCGTGCTCGCCCCTTCATGCTCAGAGTCTCGAAAAGAGATAGATGCTGAACCAGAGAAGAATCTGGGAAAAGCAGTTGATAAAAGGCTAGAAAAAGTGGGCCCCATCCAGCTTCCTCTATGCTCACAATGATCTACAACTCTCCAGTCTTCTTTCTCTCTTGAGGCCCTTGGCAGCCACAGCGATGGGGACATCATAGTACATCTTCCATGTTAACTTGAGAAAGAGGAACTGAGAAACGGTGATTTAGAGACTTTGATTAGGCAATGAGAATAGGGCAAACAGAAGAACAAAGGCTCAACTAGGACCCTGTTTGGGGGGCAGGAAAAGCTTGCTACTCATCATGCCGTTAGACTTATTGACACAGCTCAACAGGACCTATTTTAGCAAACCACAACATAAATGGCTGTAGACCCTCTGCCCTCCCTCCCTGACTCTTTCCTATTCCCTAGTGTTCCACTCTGCATTGCTTTCTTTCCACCAAGTAGGCAAATGCTGGCTAATGAAAGTTAATAGTAGTTGATTCCCTGGGAGTAGCTTGTTTAATTCTAAAGCTAATGGCCCCATTTCCCAGAAGCCCAGGCGTCTCGGGTCTGATTTATATAACTGGCGAAGGCTCAGAGAGTGGAGCCAGCCACCTGCCTTACCTTCCTGGAATCCATGGTAACTTATCCTTGTCAGAACTAGTAATTCTGAATTTTTGACAGGTAGTGATAGAAAAGATAAAATTCTCTCCATTGGACAGAGGACAGAGTCTACCACATTGGATGAATTACTGTAAATTCTGAAGAAAATCTAAAGGGTTTTATAGAAATAACTGCATGCAAAATTTGAGGCCATCAAGGCTGTGGAAAGATTAATGTTTGCATTGCTTACTTTTCCTTCCATGTCCTTTTATTTGTCATTGTGCCAGTGGAATTACTTAAAGATAAAGAATAATTTTTCTTTATAGTTCACCTCCTTTCTGTTTAGCTATCTTATTTTACTTAGATTCAGTTTAATTGTAGACCATTTTTTTCCTGTTTAAAAAAGCATTAAAATGTTGGACAGCAAAATTAAATGTTCAAAATCCAAGTGAAATCTTTATTTGGAATGAGTTGCAGGTATCTTATCCCATGCTTTACACTGTTGCCAACTCATTCTTTCACTAAACAGTTTATTCTTTGAGAATCTTATAAATGTATACAATAGATTTTGATCTCACACACAGCCTCAACTCCTATGCTTCAACAGCTACCCCAGCTTCAGATCCTCTTTTTTTTTTCCTTTCAAACCAACCGAGCCCAGTGGTGCTGCCCACATGAACATGATGGTAGGGCCATTCATGGGAGCATGGGTAATTTACAGCGGCTCAGTGAGCGACGGCCCCCCGTTCACCAGCAGTCACCATCTGCAGTAGCTCCTTAACTAGGAACAAAGCCTCTCAAACCCCTCCCCTCTCCATGTTCCAGTGCTGATTGGCTCGGTCTTGTCCAGGTCTTGTGCAGGTAACCTCTGATGCTCTGAGTGCCTGAGTACAATGGCCATGTTGTGGCCAGAAGATGACACTTTACAGCACTCTTGCCCGCTATATGCTGATTCCTCTTTTGCAATGTAGCATTAACCTTCTCCTGCATTTACTTCCCTCCCTCTTCCCTCAGATCCCCTATCAGGTCATTACTTGTACCCTGTCATTCTCCTTTACCTCCCTCCCATCTTCTTCTGTATTTACCTCCCTTCCTTTTCCTAACCCCCCTCTTTACCCATTTTCTTGATTATATCACTTGTGCTATGCTATTCCCTTCTCTATTGCTTCCCCACATGCCATATCCTAGCAATGATCCCATTTTTCTTTCCTGGTTTCTCTAGTTACTGCAATATAATAGTGTATATCTCAAGATTTGGAGTTCAGAGCCACTGATAAAAGAGAACATGCAGTGTTTGTCTTTTTGGGCCTATGTTATCTCTCTCAATAATATCTTTTCTAGTTCCATCCATTTACCTGGAAAGTTCACGAGTTCTTTTTTCTTGCAGTGGAAAGCTTGAGTTCTAGGCAGAGTGTGAACCTATAGCTTAATTGTTGACTTGTTGGGTCTGCTTTTTTGGTTTGTTTTGAGTAGTCACCTTAAAGGTAATTAAGAATAGCTGATTGTTATCAGCATCTCTAACTGCAGCCTGTGGGCTACATGTGGTCCAGGAGAGTTATAAATATACCCCAAATGCAAAATAATTAACTTATTTAAAACATTATGAGACTTAAAAGTATTCATAATGCTACTGTGGACTTTTTGAGTGTGAGCTTTGTAGATGAAGACAATGTCAAAAGCTTGGGTATACCCACTGAGATGTTTTATAAAAGATAGGTATCGTGTTCTTTATATCACTAAAAACAACTCATGTCTCTGATGTCTGTAGCCAGTTGTGTTTGGGATAATGTACCAACCAGAGAAATGGGACTAGAAATGCACACACACACACACACACGTGCATATATATATATATACACACACACACACATACATACACGCACGTGTGTGTATTTCAAGAGATTTCTTTCAAAAAATTAGCTGATCTGATCACGCTGGGTAGATACAGAAATCACCAGCTCTGCCCTCCCTGGAGCAGGCTGTGAGGAAGTAGATGCAAGCTCTCTAGTCTCAAGGGACTTCCATTCTTAGACACAATTCTCCAGGGAAGCCTCAGTTCGCTTCCAACCTTTCAACTAACCAATTGTCTCTTGCTTCAACCACACCTGCAAAATAGTGTCCCATCAATTCCTATTAGTGTTTGAATGATTGGCATCCATAACCTACTGAAAATATCATACAGATGGACCACTGTGGATAGTAAGTGGAAATCTTTATATATGGTGAGATATATAGAGAGAGTATGGAAGACAGTGATTGGAAAATAGAGTTTTCCATTAAAGTGACTCATGAACCAAACAACTTGAATACTGTATCTAATCACATCAATATATTTGATGTTACATAATTATGAAATATAATTTCTAAGAATCCAGGATCTATTTCTTTGACAATAGGCTATTACCTTTGCATATGTGCTTAAAGTGGTGTGACCCTCTGCCATTTAAAGGCAAGGGAACCTTTCTGTTGTATAGAAAGGTGACCTACCATTTCCTTTCTTTCTTGTTGCTATTTGACTTGTAGCCCAGACTTGATTTTCTAATTTGTCCCTTGTCTGTCATGGAAAATGCTTTGTTACATTAATACAGTTCTATTTTTTCAGTTATGAATTATGTTTCAAGCCTTAATGCAGCTGTTGAAAGTCCCACATTACTGATCTAGGTATTAACGCCATAGGAGTTAAAGTCATGAGACAATTTTATAGGGATAATTTCTTGGCAAAGTTAGATTTTGTGCTGAAGTCCTGCTGGGTGCTGCACACATTGATAGATGGCCCACTGTTTAATAGGACATCTCACTGTTCATGTATGTGAGGAATGGGTGTGCTAATTAGAGACTTAGGAGAAAATCCTGCTTTATTGTTGTAGGCTTTTGCATGAGGAGCTTCCCTCATTCTGTCATTTTGCTGTGGCATTTAGAAAAGTGTCTTTTGCCAAACAACTGAAAGTATGAATCTAGCATTTTTTGTGGCATCCTATGAAAGTGTTTCCTAGGAGCCTGGACTGAATATTTAAGAATAACACAATAGAGAGAAGAGTTTTTCAGTGACTGGTGTGGTGTTGAAAAACTAGGAATCCAGAGTCCAAACTTGTGCTAGTTTGGTCTACATGGATAGTATTTTCTAAAAATACACATGAGAATGGATATATTTATTTTATATTTATACTTTATATATTTTATGCTTATGATTATAGTTTATATTATATATATATATATAATATTGATTTTTTTGTGTGTATGTGTCTGTGCCTATGTGTGAACATGTATGTGCAGGTTTGAGGCTGATGCTGAGAGACTTCCTGATCATTCTCTACTGTAGTCATTGAGTCAGGGTCGGTCAGTTAAACTCAGAGTTTGCTACTAAGCTTAGTCTAGCCAGCCAATTTGTTCTGGGAATCCCTTGTCTCTGCCACTTTGACACTGGAATTACAGATGTGCCATTCTGCCCACCTAACATTTATGTGAATTCTGGGCATTCAAACTCTTATACTTATGATTTCATGACAAGTGCTTAAGCCTCTGAGCCATTTACAAGCCCCACCCCATGTATTTTGAGCTTGAATCAATGTATCAGCCCTATATATCCTAGTTCATTACTGTCGTCAAGATTCCACATGATTTTTCACCTGACTGCTTCAAGTAGGCACTACATGACTACTCTGGAAAGCCATTCAAAAGGTTTAGTAGAAATGTAGCAGCAGACACAGGCTGTGTGTGATGATGTCTTCGTGGAGCAGATGCTATATAGCTCATCTGAGGAACTGCAAGGGCACATAAGAGCTGAACTAGGGCTGTCTCTTTGTTGCCTGTCTTAGCTAGGGTTTCTATTGCTGTGATGAAACACCATGACCAAAAGGCAAGTTGGGGAGGGAAGGGTTTGTTAGGCTTGCACTTCCACATTGGTGTTGTAAGAGGAGTGGGCTGCGTTCCCGGCGCCCGGCTAGCTTAACCCCTGAAATAATCACACAGAAATTGTATTAATTAAATTACTGCCTGGCCCATTATATCTAGCCTCTTCTTGGCCAACTCTTACATCTTGATCTAACCCATTTCAATTAATCTGTGTTTACCATGAGGTCATGGCTTACTGGGAAAGATTCAGCATGTCTGACTCTGGCAACTCCATGGCGGCTCTCTCCCTCTGCCTTCTTCCCAGCATTCTGTTCTATCTTCCCTGCCTGTCTAAGTTCTGCCCTATCAAAAGGCCAAGGCAGTTTCTTTATTCAACCAATGAAAGCAACACAAATACAGAAGGACCTCCCATACTACATTGATGTTCATCACTGAAGGAAGTCAGGACAGGAACTCAAACAGGTCAGGATCCTGGAGGCAGGAGCTGGTACAGAGACCATGGAGGGTTGCTGCTTACTGGCTTGCTTCATGTGGCTTGCTCAGCCCACCTTCTTATAGAACCCAGGATCATGAGCCCAGGGATGGCCACCACCCACCAAGGACTGGGCCCTCCCCTCATTGATCACTAATTGAGAAAATGCTATACAGCTAGATCTCATGGAGGCATTTTCTCAACTGAGGCTTCTTCCTCTGATGACTCTAGCTTGTGCCAAGTTAACACAAAACCAGCCAGTATACTGCTCCACTCACTGTGTTTATGCCTCTTATTTTCTTGCATCCCAGTTTGGGGAGTATTGAAAAGGATTGGGGGCTAAAGAGATTAGACATCTTACCTCGGGTGGGGATATCAGGGTGAAGGCATTGTTTGGGAGAAACCTGCTGGGTTTGCTTTGTCTGCTGACACTAAAGGTATAGAATGAGATGGATAGGATTTTGAGACATATGGGGGAGGAAAGGAAAGACAAGAAGAAGGATTGGAGGCAAAGGGAGAGAGGATGAGAAAGAAAAGCACTAAGTTTCTTATATGGGTACTGGACATTGGACCTAGGTCCCTGTACTTACAAAGCAAGTGTTTTATCAACTCAGACATTACAAGACTTGGTTTAATACTTTTATCTTTCTTATTTATTTGTTTGTTTTTTGGGGGGGGTTTCAAGACAGGGCTGCTCTGTATAGTCTTGACTGTCCTGGCACTCACTCTGTAGATCAGGCTGGCTTCGAACTCACAGAGATCTGCCTGCCTCTGCCTTCTGAGTACTGGGATTAAAGATGTGCACCACCACCACCTGCCATAGCCATTCTTTATATTCATATTATTAAGGAGTAAGAAGCATTAAACCAGGGCTGTGGGGTGTCTCAGGTTATAAAGAACTTGCTTTGTAAGAACAGAGACCTGTGTCCAATGTCTACTACCCACATAAGAAAGTGCAGTGTGGTGTTGTATGCTTGTTATTCTAGGGATGGGTCAACCAATGAGAAACCTTGTCTTAAAAAAGGTAGATTGCATTCCTAAGAACGACACCTGATATTGTCCTTCAGCTTCCACATGCATGGCCACACATGCATGCCCACCAGCAAACACACATGCATAAAGTATTAAGCCTACTTATTTCACATAATAAGCTAGTAGTTGTTTTGAGTACAGGGACGTTTATCCATCACGTGGACAGTATTGTCTTTGTGGAGGTTATTATTATACATTTTGTTGCTGTGGTCTTGACTGTTGTGGTTACTGTTGTTCAGTTTCTATAGCTCAAAAGATATGAAATATAATGTATTTGAAATTTTTTTTATCGCAAATTTAGACTTGGATGGAACCAGCCAACTCAGTTATTCTGAGATTCTGTCTTATGAAGATCAGCCCATCTCTACCCTCTCACAGTCTCCCCGTGAGAGCAGAGACACCAGACACCATGGTCCTTGTCATCAAGAGACTGGCATGGTCCGAAGCATCAGTCGTCCTTGTGTGGAGAGCATCCTGGAGGCGGAGACCGTGTTTACTAATCGGGGCTTTGAAGATTCCTATGCCACTCACAGCTCCTCTGTGTGGAGTCCAGAGGCGAGTTGTTGGCTTTCTTTCCTTCTTGGCAAGTTCTTTCTAGCCTTTGTTTCAGTAGCATGCACTTACTCCTCTCCTTCCCCACCCCCTTACCAGATTATCTCCAGACAGGAAGTCCCGCCTCCTTACCAGATATCTCCAGACAGGAAGTATTGCCTGGTTTAGAAAACCTTCTATTTGAAACAAATTTTTGTCTAGGTGACCAGAGTCTCTGTGAATGGCAATAAAAGAATCACAGTTACATTCTTTAAAAATGGAAGGAGAAGAAGAATATGGTTGGCAGAATCGAGAAGGGCTGTCAGGGAAGAAACTTTCATGGGGTTGTTCCCATACAAAGGGGCTTGTAGATCTCTGGAGAGACTGATTGCTTTCCTTTGTGAAAAAGTGGGTGATATTTTATTCCACCCCAAATCTTCAGCTTTGATTGCTAAAAATAAAATTTACTGGATAATTTAACTAAAGTAAATGTCCCTCAAAATGAAAGTACACATGAAATTGTAATGAGGATCCTTGTAGATTTGACTTGAGTTGAAGGTCTGGGAGGTAGCAACGAGAGGAAAAATACTCTGGCCATCGCTATTGTTTTTTGTAATAAACATTTGATGGAAGATGCAACTTATGAATCTATCTTCCAATTAATGCTTGTTTATTATGTCGGAGGTAGGGCTAATCATGATAACGATGGCAGCCATGATGGAGAGGGACACCAGCTACTACAGTCAGGGGTTTTACATACATTGTTTTATCTCCTAGGCATTTGTGATTGTTCTTTCTGAGCTCCACACATTCTGTGATTCCCTGATATTAAGAAGCATTAGCTAGTGGTATTTAATATCTAATTTGAAATCAATTTAGATAAACATTGAGTAGTCATCATTCATATGAGCCATATGATGTGTGGAGACACAAGTATAGAATGAATTGATTATGACAACCAGAGGAAATAAGTGGGGTGAATCTCTCTAGAAGGATCCAGAGGTCACCATGAATAAATGCTTAAAGAAATGCAAAAGAGAAATTGTAGAAAATCATGTTCCAAAGCCTTGCTGTTTTCACATAAGTGGGAAGATGTAGGGTGTGTGTAAGAATTCCTGTGTGCACATGTTTGAATGCATGTCCTGGTGCCTCTGTGATGCTGTTTCTCCTGAGAGCCAGAAATGGAAACTCAGATACCTGGTTTATGGTTTGTTAAAGTCTATCCTTACCACACAGGTACCCAAAGCCACTGGCTTTCATCAGTTTTGTTAAAACCAAAAAAAGAAACAAAATGCAAGTCTGTTCTCCCATGGTGTCACTGCTCAGCATCAAATCAAATCCCACACAATATTTAAAAATATTCCCTTTGTTTCCCTCGCTGCAAAAAACAAACCAGAACTATTTACCTGCCTGCTGATAACACTGTCTCCCTGATAATGGTGCTATTAGGTTTGGGCTTGCCTTCTCCACGTAACCTCCCATTTCCCTGCCTCCTGGTGCTTTAATAGATGACTTATGCTGAGGGTACTGAATGTTCTCAGACTCCAAAAATACCCAGACAGCTCTGTGTGCGCCATTCAACCTCCTATCTATTTTGAGACAAAAACTGTAATTTGGTGCTCCTACTGTAGAACTTCAGATCCAGCCCAGGCAGTTCCCGTAACTGGCTGCTCTGCAGGCGTAGCTTTCCTCTTAAGCATTGATTTATTTGTCTCTTAGCTGTGTTAAGAACCTTGTCTTCCCTGGTGTATCTGGCATCCAGAACGTATTGTGGATCCATTTACTTTGGGCCACAAGATGACATCAACACTATCTTACTAAAATAGGAAGCCTTTTCAGTTTGACAGAAAATCTTTAAACTTATGGGGGTTTTGACAGTTTGATGCAAGCATTTCCACCTTAAAGGGGAAAATCAGGACAGGGGAGCTCAAGGAATCATTTATTTTGTCTCAGAAGGAAAGCACTCATGCGGTGCGGCTACCTGTTACAATCATGGATTTTCTAGTTTACCCTTAGCTGGCAAAGACCATTGACTTTCTCCTGCAGACCCAGAGCTTGGTAGGAAAAAAAACAATGGGAAGGTGGATGGAAATTTCAAACGTACAGAGAGAGCCAGGTGTCCCACTTTTCCTCTCTGCTTTCTACTGATTAATTGGTTGGCCTTGAAAAGTTAATTAAAATCTGCCAAATGGGGATAAGAAGGAAGAGAGTTTTACCTTGCAGGAAGGTCAAACAGATTAGCAGTATTAACAGTACCCATGCAAGGAGCTCCTTTGGTGGCCTGGTGATAGGTAATGTGTGTTGAAATAATTAATTGCTATGAAAATACAAACCTCCACAAATCTCTGAATCAAATCAACCCAGGGAGAGGCCGCGATGCCCAGTTTTCAGGAGCAACAGTTGGGAATGGCCCACTGGGAGCCCAGGGAGGTGATTCGCCCAGAGTTCTCAGAGCAGTTGCAGTAGAGCTCTGCCCAAGATTCCTCAGATGCCTGCAAGTGTAGGGAGCATTGCGGATAACTTAATGGACGTGCAGGGAGATCCTTATCACCAGGGCATTTTACCTTGGCACTGGAGTAGATGATGAAGCTAGTGACTCCTGCCTAATGTCAAGAACAGAGACATGAAATGGAATGAATTTATAGTACTGTCATCCAACTTCCATCCCTCCTGCCTCCCATCTTCCTCTCACACACCTAATGCATACAGTGAAAAGTTTGGCAGCAAGAAGTAGGTCATGTGGCTTAACCCAAGGTTTGAGATTTTGACTATTCAATACTAGGTAAGGTATGCTGTGACCCTGGGATTGGAAGGGTATTAGACACAGAGCCCATTTTAGCTTTGGTTTCCTTTCCCATGAAATAAAGATGCTAAGATAATAGCTCATTAGGCAGATATTAGTATCAGAAAGCAGTGTTTCCTAGTTGGGTTTCCCAGTAAGACAGAGCCGAAGGTGAAGGCTTTTTTCCCTACCTTGCTATTGTGCGCATTCTCAGTGGATGAGGGAATGTGGGGGGGGGGAGAAACAAAAAAGGTTATGGATGAGAATATGCCACTGAGTTGGCCACCACCCAGTATTACCAATCACTTTATCCCATGGGGCATACTCCAAGAAATTATAACCTGCCCTCAAATCATCTTGCCAATGGGAGAAAGTTTATTGCATGGAGTATTAATGAGGGTACATTCTGGCATTTTGAAACATGGTGGGAAGCAGAATACTTTCTAAGCTTTGGTACCAATGGACCAATGATGAAAGCTGAGCATTATATTTTATGAAAAGAAGGTAAGAGCTTGCTGGGTTGTGCCAGGCTGCAGTTTCTTAGAGCCCGGGTATGCTGTGCCTATAGAGGAATCTGGAATAAGACTTGAGTTCAAGGGGAGCTGAGGTGTGTAAGAACTGTCTTTTAAAGTCTATCACAGACTTGATGTGGTACCTGACATTAAGAACTTAAAAGAGGCTAACTTATTATTATTTGCATCTAGGCAAGCCGTGTAGATGATCAAGAGTACGTTAAACTAGATGGGAGTTTAAAGGGGGAGACAGGAGCTTAAGAAAAGATTCTGCCTTGGATTTTCAGTTAGCCTAACTCCTTGGAGACTTGCTTCTAATATTATATATACACTAGTCAGTTGTATTCAGAAGTCTCTATAGCAACGACTGCTATCACTTGAAACTGAGTACCTCTGAATAGAAAGGCTCATGCATGATTGCATGTGCAGGGGAAAGGATAGGAGAAGCTTCCCGTATTTTACAAGAAAGCTGAATTTTCTTGGCAGGGTAATTTGAATCTTAAAAAGGAAGGGCATTTATTAGATGTCTCGGATATGTCAAGTGCACAGCATCCCTATGTAGTGGGTATCATCCTTATTTTACTATTGAGGAAAAAATAATGGAAAGTATTAGGTGATTTGCCGAGTGTTATAGAGCTTATAAATATCTAAAGACCTGACATGTAGAGAACATTTGGTTCTACGGCACCATGTGCTTGCCCTGTGACTATGTGGGAAAGTTCTGTGGATGAATGTGCATATTGAGGTATTTTATTGTAATTTTTGAAGCAGTCTCTGAATTAGCAACATCTCGAGTTCAATTCCATAGATAAAGAACTGATTTACTTTAAGAATGGGTTCACAGTGACACCCCGTTAGTTATAGGTAAGACTCGGGCCCTCAGGGAAAAATTTAAAAAAAATATATTGACATAGTAATTTGTTGGTGTGGTGGTCATTACAGTAAATTGTGTTCAGTTTAGTTTTCCAGTAAGGGCATCAGATATGAATAGCTACCTGCAAATTGATGGCCAAGAGTGACATTCTGTAACGAGAGAAGCACCCTTGAAAAGAGGTAAACTTCATGCCAGTGTAGGGAATAGATACAGAGTCTGGTGGGAAGAGGAATTTTCATTTTTACTAAAACTTCCCAACCCTACATTCTTAAGTAGGCATATACTAATATATGCTCTTCAGTTTGGCCAGGACCCAGGCAAACCAGTGACAGAGTTAGTATTTTAACCCAGGTTTTCTGGCTCCAGGAGTGCTTTCTGCTGACTGCTGTGACTGATCTCTTTAGCCTTTCCTTTGAATGATCTCCTTAGACTGGGCTTGCCGTGGCCAACATCCCTGGCAAGCATCTCAGAAATGCAGTCTCTGGCCCCAGCCCTTGACTTAATGAGAATCCTTGAGTGACTCAGCTGGCCATTAGGGGAGAAGCTCAGCTGTTAGTCTTTTCTCTCAGGAAATTTGAAAACACACTGAAAGATCAGTTGTTTGAGGCCCCACCCTGCCCCCCATTGGGATTTTTGCCCATGGGAAGTTTCTGATTCGCAGACAGCAGTTCCAAGCTTAGCAATTACTCCCTGGGACTCAAAAGTTGCCTGTTGGCATTTACACAGTTGGTAGTTGACTTAATTAGGGCCTTCATATCTCAGTTGGTTTCAACCATAGTGGGCACTTGTACCGTTTTGTGAGGCAGTGCACATTAACGCAACTTGAAAGATGTGTTTCATTTATTTATTTAAAAAAAAAATCCTCAAAAACTTACTCTGTGACAGGCACTGTGTTCTCCACGAAGTCACAGTTTGTAGAGAGGGGCTTAGCACTCAGACCTTTCCTAATATAGAAGAAGGCCATGTGTTGACAGTCAGAAAGCTTGGGAGCCAGGGAAGCTCCGAGGGGCAGCAACCTGCCAACGTGCTATAAGTTATCACCATTTCCTGTCCTCATTATTTTTTCTCTCTGCTTGTAACAGCAGCAGGATGGGACCAGTCTGCAGGTGCCTCCCAAGCTCTTGGAGCCTATCTCAAAATGCGGTTACCTAGATATCATCTTTGAATATAGAGCCGTAACCCAGAAGCTCACCATCACCATTGTGAGAGCACAGGGCCTTCCAGATAAGGACCGAAGTGGTGTCAACTCCTGGCAAGTCCATGTAGTGCTGCTGCCCAGTAAGAAACAGAGGGGCAAGACTAACATCCAGAGAGGGCCCAATCCCATCTTCAAAGAGAAGGTAACCTTCGCCAAGCTAGAGCCCAGGGACGTGGCTGCCTGTGCTGTCCGATTCCGCCTCTATGCTGCCCGTAAGATGACCCGAGAGAGGATGATGGGAGAGAAGCTGTTCTGTCTCAGCCACTTGCACCCAGAAGGGGAAATGAAAGTGACTCTGGTTCTGGAGCCAAGAAGTAATATAAGTGTGAGTATATTAAGTGGTGCTGCTAGTGATGTGATGTGTTCAAAGACTGGGATTGGCCACCCTTGATTTACAACGTTCAGCTTGTGGATTCATAGATGTTAATTTAATTTTACATTTGGCTCTCCTTTTTGTTAGCAAGCCACGTTTGCGCTTCAGGCACAGTGGGTCGTTCAAGCCTGTCATCTGGTAACTTGATGGATATATTCTCCACCCATTTGGGGAAATGATAGTGGCAGCATGGTAGAGGGCATGGGAAGACCGGGAGAGGCTTTTGACTTCATGGATAAGCATTCCTACTCCGCCCATTCCCAGGATACATTATAATGATACTGTTTTGCTGTTGTTTTCTTGAAACAAGAGTCTTACTACGTAGCCCAGGCTGGCCTCAAACTCATGTGTAGCTTAGGATGCCCTCCAGCTCACGATTCTCCTGACGCATCTTCCCAAGTGCCAGAATTACAGGTGTGTATGCCTGAACTTGTTGAGGCAAGGCTTTCTTCAGGCACTCAAAAGCATCCTCCAACAGCAACCCCAAATGCCTGACACTTCCGAGACCTTCCGTTCTTATGACTGGTCTCCTATCGTGTGTCTTACTCCTAGGGCTTCAATAGCTTGGAGGTCTGAGAGGCAGAAAGCCCCACTACTGCTTTTGGTTATCTGTCATGTGATGTGAAGAGCTCCTTCTACAAAACTGTGTAGAAAGAGCAGGCAGTTGTGGTTAGTCAACCAGTCAGTCATCCATCCGGAGATGTTTCCTGGCGTGTGCTACATAAGACAAATAGCTTACAGAAGCAAAGAGACAGCTATTATCCCTTAGTCTAGTGGAGGAGGGTATTGACAGGAAGGCCTTGGTAGACAGAGCTCCAGAGGCTGTGGCTGGCTTTGAATGGCCAGGAGAGGGTTCTTTTGAGATGCTGGAAAAAAAAAATTGAGGGAACAAGACTGGTGGCATGTGGGGGTTTTCAAGACTAAGAGAGGGGCACACACAGGCACTGTGGAGGGGGAAAAAGCATTCCAGGAAGGTCCATCCGTCTGAAGTTCTAATCCTGCCTGAATATCTTTATACTGGAAACCCTCATTTTTGCCTCTCTTAATCTATGCCACCTACTGTCTTCTGTGACCTGCCTGCTGGCAAGCTCATCTTTCCAGTCACCGGCTCCAAAACTGTGGTGCTCATCCATGGCCTCTCTCTGAAAGCTGTGCTTTCTCTCTAGATATAAGCAGGGCCTGGCTCTCTGGTGGGCTAGTGGAATACTCCCCCACCGGTGGCCTCTAGACCTCTGCTGTTTTCTGACACAGGGTTAGAATGAGCTCAAGAAAGCGCAAGCCCGATCATGTCTCATGCCTACCCAAATCCTTCCTTTACTTCAAATCATGAAATTGTACAGAACAGAGTTCAGAGAGGAGTCAAAAAGAGGCCCCCTCACTGTGAAGCACAGGCGTGAGTATGGACACACCCATTCTCATCAGTGCCAGACCCTGGGCTCTGGATTAGGGGCACAGGCTGATGGGGAGTAGGAGCCAGTCTGAAGGAGGAAATTATCTCACTTATCTACGGTTGAGCATGGTTACATGCCAGATATGCATCTATACAGGAGGGGCTACTAAGTAATGGGTATGGATTTAAGAACTTGGTAGGGGTAGGGAAACAGTACTATGAGAGGCACCACAGTAGAGGTTTCTATAGAGGTGCAAGGATGGGCATCCTTCCTCCCAAGGATGCAAAGGCTTCTTTGTTGTACTTCTAACTTCTGGGCATCAAAGCCTGTAAAGGCCCTGTTGAACCCACTAGCCATCCTGCTTACAAATGATGATCTACGGAAGCTCAGAGGCTCTTACAGATAAACACATGATTTGGTTAAGATGATGCATTCTCCTGGACATGCATAGCATTTGATTCCTTTTATTGTTGTTGCCATTGGGATGCTGGCAGGAAGTTTTAGAAAATAATTCCAGATACAGATTCGAGATAAGTCCCAAGGCATTTGTGTCCTGCAGAGAAAGCAGTATGCTAGAGGGACCGCTGGCTTGTTCTAGCCAGGCTGATGCTTGCTCATACTCCTTAGTGAGAGTCAGTGTCTTCATCAATCTTGTTCTCTTTGTGATGTGTCTGGTGCATAACAATGACTCTCAGAAGTGTGCGCATGAATAAACATGAGAAAAAACTCAGGCTCTATCCTCGGTTCACCTGCTGCTGCCCGGGTCACCAAGATCCACAGTCCATGTAACTGATCCTCTATCAAATATCAAATAGTAGAAGTGCTCACTTCCTGTGTAACTTTTTTTTCCATAGGAGACAAAGGTTCCTATATGGAATACACTTCCTTAGCAGCTGAACCAGACACCAGATGTTTTAGACACTGGCCAGTACCCAATGGCCATTTCTTTTACCTTTGAGACAAAACATCTTCTGTATTGCCTTATTCATCAAGAGCGAAGAGAACAGAGATAGAGCTCAGGCCTGGAGTGGGTAGGTTGCACAGAAACATTCAGGAACAAATTACACAGGAGGGAATCTTGGCCTATATTAAATGTATTATTCACACTCCATGTATCTTTGAGGGTTTGATTTACACTAGCAATAACATCTTTGTCCGTTCTCTCTTTAGAGAGGAAATATTGAATGGAGAGTACTCTTGGAATAAATATGTCAGCTAGTACCACAGGCCATCTCATACATGGCTGCGTTCCTCAGCACATTGTAATTCACACTGAGTGCCCATTAGTAGTCTTTGGCAGTCATTAAGATCGGGTCACAATTTCACCAAACATAATATCAGCTTTCTCTCAAAGAGAGGGACGCAGCATGGGCCAATGAACTCTTTGTGTTCTTCCCCTCCAGAGTGGAGAGTCTCCGCTTAGCCCATCTGTGGTGTCTCACAGTGACAGTGCTTCATCCACACAGTCACTGTCTCATGGAGGGGTGCCAGAGCTGTTGGTGGGACTGTCCTACAATGCCACAACAGGGCGATTATCTGTGGAAATGATCAAAGGCAGCCATTTCCGCAACCTCGCTGCTAACCGAGCTCCTGGTAAGTACGTGTCTGCTGTTCTAGCTCTGGTATCTCCAGAGGCAAGGGAAAGGCCTTGTCTATTTCATCTTAATTCTTCATTTTTTTAATGATAAAAAATAGACTTTGTAGCATGAGGGCCTGCTAGGTCGGGGTTTCTGTTCTGCCTGGTCCCCCGCCATTGAGTCCCAGAGAAAATCACACAGAGAGTCTACATTAGGTTATAAACTAATTGGCCCATTAGCTCAGGCCTCCCATTAGCTCTTATAGCTTATATTAACCCATTATCCCTATCTATGTTAGCCACATGGCTCAGTACCTTTCTCAGCGGGGCAGGTCACATCCTGCTTCTTCGGTGGTCCAGGCAGGAGTGCCAAGAGAGCTTCCTGCTTCCCAGAATTCTCCTATTCTCCTTGCCCCGCCTCTACTTCCTGTCTGGTTGTCCCACCTATACATCCTGGCTAATGGCCAATCAGCATTTATTTAAATCATGATTGACAGAATACGGACAATTCTCCCGCACCAAGACTTGGTATGGCTTGAACATACTTTCATGAAGCAATACCTCTGGCTTTCTTAATGGCTTCTATTTAATTAGAAGAAAAACTTCTATGGTATCTAAATATATCTTGACGTGATTTAGAATGGTCTGTGTGTCTATATTTCCAGAAATGTAACATGCATGGGAATTGAAATATGCCAATATTTTACAGGTTGTACAGAGGCAGAACCCTGACTTTGGAGGGAGGCAGACAGCTGGGGTTTAATTCCAGCACTATCATTACCCATTCACTTTGCTCTGATCTTGCACAGTCAGTGTCTTGAACCCTTCTTGATCACCCGGAAAAATATTAGCCAATACCTTCCTGATAGCAGTGCTGTGATATTTAGATAAGTAAATTTATTTGAAGGACTTAGCGTAGTGCTGAATGTACACTGAACACATGGAAATGTTAGTAATGGTTATACGGTAAAGGGCATAGATCTGGGGCAATGCAGGAAAATGATGACTTCTGAGGACACTGTTAGGAAGAAATGCTCAGGACAACCCTTTCCTTCCCTTGGATGGAAGTCAGGGTTAAGGAAGAGTCGAATAACTGCTGCTACCAGTTGCTTCAATAGCCCTTCAAACTAAGAAGTTGGATAATGGACATTGAAACAATACTGTTACAAAATCATCTCATTTTTAAAAGATCTTAGTTACCTGATAAAGAAGATTTGGAAGATAAACTTTGGCTTTTGGGACCTCGTGTAGATACATCTAACTAGAGGAACATAATTTGCATCTGGAATGCTAGCTGCAAGAGAGTCATAAACACGCTGCAGAATTATTTCTAGCCTCTCCTGGACGAGAAGGTGAATTTGAAGGTGGGAAAGTAGAAAGGAAGGAATCTGCTTCCCAGGGGAACTAGAATCTCATTAACAGAATGACAAAATCAATATAAAGCTGACAGTTGATGAGCCCTGGCTTCACATGGGAGAACGAGGTGAGGAGTTCCTATAGCTGAATCTGAGACTTTCATTCCCCCACCCTTTTTCTGTGCTGTAGACTACCAAGCAGCTGTTGTAAGTGGCTATATTGCTAGCCAAACGTTTAAAGAGAACTAAGGGGCTAGCTCAGCTAGATGAGTCTTGGCTTTGTAAGTACGAACACCTGAGTTCAAGCCCCATAACCCATGTGAAATGGTGGAACACTTGTAGCCTCAGCACTGGAGAGGAGGAGACAAGAGGATCCCTTGGGCTTGCTGGCCAGGCCATCTAGTATAGCTTAATTGGTAAGTTCCAGGGCCACAAGAGACCCTATCTAAAAAGAGGTATATAATGTTCCTGAGGATGAAAGCCAAGGTTGTTCTCCATCGTTCACATTAATGTGAACATACAAGTGAACTTGAACACACACAAATAAACATACTCCCCTCGACACACATGCATTAACAAACTGTGTTAAAGCCAGCAGAGAAAGCCCCAGATCTCTGGGGAGTGGAGTAGACTGGGCGGTGCATAATCTACATTCCATGGCACCATTCAGGCAGGTGAGAGCTATTTAGAATGTACAGTACATACTGATTATTAATTATACAGCTAGAGGCTCAGATAGACCCAGCTTTTCTTCCTACAACAGCCCAGTACTTGCTAAGATCCTGACTTAAGACTCCTCCCCCGGAGCACCTGCCAATCTCCTTTACCCTGGTGCTGAGATCTGGTACGGGCTGAACAATATTTGGGGAACATGGTGGAAATGCAAAGAGCAATGAAGCTGTGGATCTTAGGCATGGCCTATTCAGGTCCGAGTTAGGAAGCTCTCCTCCGTGTGCGCGTGGTATAGCAAATCAGGGAAGGAGTACAGCATGGTGGCCAAGAAAGAAGCATCTAGAAGTTAACAAACCACAGTGTAAATTCAGGGTCTCCTAATTATTAGCTGTGAATTACTAAGCTATTCTGAATTTGTTTCCCCTTCTGCAAATAATATATATTTTTAGGTATGGATAATACACAGAGCTGTGATACTGAAGGTTATACCGTTGTATCTTTGCATAATTCTATTTTAAAAGTGTGCCCAAAGAAGAAATTATTGTAATAAGAATTTAAACCTGAATAGAACAAAAGGATAAATCTTAACTTGGAAATGGTTTTAATTCCATAAGTTTAAGTTCATGTACGCGAGTGTAGAATTTTTTATAGGCATAGTGTCACAATATAACTGTGACTGGCATACTTCATCTCTGAGACCAAAGCATTAGAAAGCAATGCTTGGTGAAGCTCTTAATTAAAACCGAAACCATGCAGTGGAAACAAAGGGGTTTTTGTCAATGTAAAATGCTGGTTGTTGAGGAAAAGCCAATTAGGAAGGGATGAGAAAGTAAAAAAAATTCCTTTGTGGAGCTCCTGCAAGGGACCTCCTGGTCCTTTCAAGGACTTGAGGGGCTGACAGGCTTAGTTGTGCATTAGGGCACGATCACTAACGACACTGACATCTATTAGGCTAACTTTGGTTATGTATTTGGTGGTATGCGGTAACTAACTGAGCAGAGATGGAAGAGGTGGGGAAAGAAAGAGGATAAGAGTCAGTCGATAAATGAGCTGTGGGTGAGAAACAGGGCAAGAAGGATGCCGGCTGCACGGCTGACCACAGCAGGAGAGGGCAGCCCGTGAGCCCTTGCCTGTGTTAGTGGATACCCACAGGCCTGCCTGCTAGGGGAGAGGTCTGCCTAAGAAATGGACATAGGCGGGGTCACAAAATGCTGCACTTAAGGCTCTCAGCCCAGATGTCTCCACTCCTCTGTGAAAAGGGAACTCATGTCTACCTTGCAGGTGATTGTGACCGGTGGTGCTTGGGTGGGGAGGAGGCTGAGCCCGAACATGGGGAGCTTCTCTTCTTTGCAGTATTGTTAAGGGCTTATAGCTTGCTGGAAAAGAGACAAAGGGTAAGGTTTAGACATGAGAATCTCTTGCCTTATGGTGTATCATAGAACAAAAGAACTTTGAACTTGCCGGTTTAACCCCATCAGAAGGTTGCTGTGGTGTCTTAATTTTTTTCTCCTTAAGCAAAATAGACAATTTAGAAAAAGAGTAGATGGAATTCTTTTCCTTTATAAGAGCCTGAGAGGGAACAGGCAGCCAAGTTGTAATCAGTTCCCTCACATTGAAGGCAAAATCCTTGGCGAGGGGACTCAGCAGGCCAAGGAAAACAATGGCGGAGACATGAGTCACACCAATTATGAACCATACCAACCAGAGTCTCCTTATTCTTCGTTTATCACCAAATGGCTAAAACCAGAAGGTCTCTTGATGTAGGGAATATATGTTCATGGTGGTCAGGATTCTCTAGAGGAACAGAACTTACAGAATGAATCTCTCTCTCTCTCTCTGTCTCTGTGTGTGTGTGTGTGAGAGAGAGAGAGACAGAGAGAGAAAAAGAGAGAGAGAGAGATCCATTAGAATGACTTGCAGGCTGTGGTCCAGCTAATCCAACAATGCCTATGAATGAAAGGCCCAAGAATCCAGAACTTATTCAACCTATGAGAAAGGATGTCTCAGGTGGTCTTCAGAATCCCGAAGAACTAGACTCTAATGCCAGTGAAGGAATGGACTTTCAAGCAAGAGTGAGAACAAGTAGGCACAAAGAGAAAGACCTGCCTTCTCCCATGTCTTTTATACAGGCTGCCAACAGAAAGTGTGGCCCAGATTAAAGATGGATCTTCCCACCTCAAAGATCCAGATTAAAAATCTTCCCACTTCAAAGGATTTAACTGAGAAAAAAATCCCTCACATGTGTGCTCAGCCATGTGGGTTTTAGTTAATTCTAGAGGCAGTCAGGTTGACAATGGAGAATAGCTGTCACAGTGGGAATCTAGGCTGAAACAGCCACTTTGACCACCTGGAAGTTTCTTACCTAATTTGGCATGCTCTGACATTTCAGCTGTTCCTTCCATAGCATCAACCTTAAGCCAAAAACAAATAAGAAAGTGTGTATAATACTTTTACTGGTCAGAAATGCTGTGAAATTGCCCGTAAGGTGGTATAGACTGGTCTACAACTCTTCTAGTGGAAAAGAGGGGTCCAGGTTTGCAGCTGGAGGACAGGTGGGAGAATAAGACCTGGTGTCTGGAAGCTCTCTTTACAAATTCCTTTGCATAAGGTGCCAGTCAGTACCAGTCAGAAACATTTGATTGTCTTTTAAACTTGGTTTCCTGGAAAAGCAATTCACTTGAGGTTTAACACATCTCCTGTGGTTAGCGTAGGCCTGCCACTCAGTTATTGCTTGGCCGTGACATTTGATTGAACTTCTCCGAATTTAATTTCCTTCTCTATTAAATAAGATTAACAAGGGGACTCCACAGGCATGCAAGCGGTGACATCTTTTGAAGAAGTCATCTATTCTGCTGGCAACTTCTCTTTCTCCATCCTCGCTCTGCCTTCATTGACAGTATGTTTCTGCACTGTGTGTGGATGTGTACATAACCACATACAATGGGGCTTGTCAAAAGCTATCATTAAGACATCCCCTCCAGTTAAAACCAGCAAGCACCCCAGCTTCTCAGCATGCACACGATTAGCCACGCGTGATAATTACAACCCAAATGATAATACTTAGCAGCAGCACTGTATTAGCCTCGTTAGGCATGACAATAGCAGAGTAGAGGAAAGAAAAACAGAAAAGCAAACCTATGTTGCCTGTTGCTGGCTGTGAAGACATGAAAGCTAAGGGCACAGTATAGAAAGAGAGTGCACAGGGAAAAGGCTTCAATGAAAACGGGTATGCATGGGGCCTAGGCCTTCTTTTAGAACCCTTTTAGTTAAACAGTGTTTTAATAGCCACTGTATGCTTATAAGAATGGTCAGTTCTTATGAAGACTGAGATATGGTTCTAACTTACCAAGTGCCTATGTGATTCTTCTAGAAAAGCTCAGTTATCACAATAATGTCAGAAATTATTAAAAGTGGTCTGGAGGTGTATTAAGTTGGTAGAATGTATGCCTAGCATGCACAGAGCCATGAGTTCAGTCCTCAGGGCAGCCTCAGTCAGGAATAGTGGTGCATACACTTGGTAGAGGATAACGGGTCATCGTCTGTCACATGGCAAGTTCAAGCCAGCCAGAGAGACACAAGCTTAGTCGAAAGAAAAGAGTCTGAAAAGTAATGGGAAAAGGCAGCATTGTGTGTCAATTCAATCTGAATAAAGACATTTAAAGCCATGGTTACTGACAGAGGAATGAGGGTAAACTAACTGAGGAGACGTACTTCTGAACCACCGAACTAACACTGAAGTCTGACAAGATAAACAACATGTCACCTCGTTCTTCGAGCAAAGGAGAAATCGACTTTATCTTGAATGCTGAACAGGATTCTCTGAAAGAATATGGAATACTGTATTTCAGGGAGAAAGAGGAGTTAGAGCGAAGTAATAGATGCAAGAAGGAGTAATGAAGAAAGGAACTGACAATACGTAAAGGGGTGTGAGTCCGTGTGGGTTGTGTCAGACAAAACAGGAGCAGTAGCAAACACGGCCAGTGTTGGGAATCAAACAGAGCAGAAGTCAGATCCAAGGCAGATGTAACGTGAAGGATGGGAAAGAGAGTTGGCAATCAAAGGATTCTAAGATCTTCATTTGCTTAAGAGATGATCACATATGGTCGAATGCTTTTTGACAATGATGTTTAGATCATTTAGTGGTATATATATATACATACATATATATATATATTAATGGGGCTGGGAAAACTGAATGCATTCAAAAGAATGAAGTTGAATCTATACCTAACATCATAAACAAAAGTCAACTTGGAAAGGATCAAAGACATCAGCATAAGGCCTAAAATGCGAATTCGATGAGGGAAACAGCTAAATCATCACACTGTTGGACTTGGCAATGATTTCTTGTACTTGACACTAAAGGCACAGGCAGCAAAATAAACACAGACAAATGGGAATTAAAAAGCAACAGCAGGGACTGGCAATATGGCGTAGTGGGTAAATGCTTGCTGTGCAAATATGGGGGCCTGAGTTTGGATCCTCAGAACCCATGAGGATTGAGACGTGGAAGCATAGGAACAGTAACCCCACTCTTCCTATGATGAGGCAGAGGTGGCATCCAGGGTGTCTTCAGTTCAGAAGCTCATGTGTCATATGGTTTGGCAACACCTGTTTCAGACAGGGTAGGAGGTGGGGACTGGTCTGTGACCTCCATATATGTTCAATGGTACACATGCACACATATGAACATGCATACACATATCTACACATTCACCCACATGTTCACACAAAGATTAAAGAAAAGATGACCGTAGAATAATGAAGCAGCAAAAATATGAGAAATAATAATCATTATTTATAAAAAATCATGCAGAGAATATATAGATAACTCCTAAAACTCAATAGCAAAAAGTATGATTTTGAAATGGGTAAAAGACTTAAGTAAGTACTCATCTTTCCAAAGAAGATATACCAATGGCCATCAGTAGTATGAAAATATGTTTATCATCACCGTACACTATATAGGAAAATGCAATATAGACTAGAGTGTGTTATTGCTTAATACCTGCTAGGATAGTTGTAGCCAAGAATCCTCAAAATACAAGAGCTAGACTGTGGAAGTTGAGCCTTTCTGCATTGTGGGCTGATCACCTGGTGTGGAAAACAGTAAGATAACTCTTAAAAATATATTGAATTACTGTCTGATTGAGCCTTTCCTCTTGTGAACATATGCTGAAAAAAAAACTGATAGCAGGATCTTGAGGTATTTGTGCCACCACATTCACCCCGATGTTATTCAGAATAGTTAAATGCAGAAGCAAAGAAGTGTCCACTGGCAGACGGAAAGACAATACATTAAAACAGAACATGTTCAGCCTTATACAAGGAAGGGAATCCAAATGTATGTTCCACTCGACTTAAACCTTGCGGACATCACACTAGGTAAATAAGGCACACGGAACTTACTGCATGATTTTGTTCACGTGAGATATTTCGAGGAGTGAGAGTTGTGGAGACAGGCAGTAGGGCTGCATTGCCAGGGTGGAGAGGAGAGGGAGGGAGGAGATTCAGTGCTGAATGTGCTTAGGATTTCAGGCTTTGGGTTTGGGGGAGTTCTGGAGATGGGTGGTGGAGATGGCTTAATGACACTGTTGTTCAGTACTACAGAGAAATGGTTAAGCCAGCAGATTTTAATAGTGTGTTCATTGTAAATAACTAGTGCACTTCATAAGGACACTTTCATGTAAATTTATTGTTTACTTTGACAAACTGAGTCCCACAACCTTCTGCCACTCCCCCTTCTTACTAGACCTTTTCGTTTCTACTTTCACGACATATTTACATAGATTTTTTGCTCTAGGAAGAGAAAAATCTAAGATATATAAATTAAAAAAATCACTGTCTTTCGGAGTCTGGCTTGTGTTGCTTAACAGGATGGCTTCTAGCTACGTGTATTGTACTACAAACAGCACAATTTCATTCTTTATGGTTGTATTATTGTTTATATATGCTGCTTTTTCCTTAGCTCGGCTCTTGTGCACAGTGCAAGAGTAAACATGGTACACCAGTGTTTCTGTGGTTTACTGACTCCAACCCCTTCAGTTATATGCCTGGGTCTACTTTTAGTACTCTAAGCAACCTCCATACTTATTCCCATAATGGCACACCAGTTTATATCCCCAGCAGCAGTTTGTAGGGGTTTCCTTCCCCAGTCTCTCCAGCATCTATTACTTGTTTTCTTGATGACAGCCAGTCTGAATGAGATGACATGGAGTCTCAGTGTAGTTTTAATTTCCATTTTTCTGATGGCTAACAATGTTGAACATTTTTAATGTGATTGTTGGCCATTTCCACTTCATCTTTTGAGAACTGCCTGCTCATTTCATTAGCCCATTTATAGAGTGGGTTGTTTGGTTTCCCACTGTTTCATTGAGTTCTTTGTATATTTTAGCTGCTTCTGTCAGATGTGTAGCTGGTAAAGATTTTCTTCTATTCTGAAGGCCGCCTCTTCCTTTGATTGTTACCTTTGCTGTGCAGAAGCCGTGCGATTTTGTGTACTCTCACTTGTCAGTTCTTGGCATCCTTTCCTGGGCCAGTAAAATCCTTTCTGAAAGTCTTTGCCTGCACCTATGCCTGGCCATATTTTCCCTGAGCACTTCCAGTTTCAGGCCTTACGTTAAGGTCTTTGATCCATTCCGAATTGATTTTTGTGCAAAGTGAGAGACAGGGATCTAGCTTCATTCTTCTGCATTTGGAGAGCTCCAGTTTCTCCAGTACCATTTGTTGATAAAGCCTCTATTTTCTGCAGTATGTGTTTTTTCCATCTTTGTAATGCTGCATGGGTTTCTATCAGGGTTGTCCACTCCATCGATCTGCCTGCCATGCTGTTGTTGTTACTACAATTCCTAAGGCATAACAATATCAGGAATGGTGAGGATTATTCTTTTCTGCCTCAGAATTACTTTTTTAAACTTTCTAAGTACTGGTAAAATATATTACAAAGGTATCAGAGGGTGTTATAAAACCAGATTAATGGGCCACACAAGATTGATTGTTTAAACTGATGTCATGTTCAAAGAAAAATAATCAAAAAGAAGATATTATTAAGAGACTACAGTATGTGGAATCAGGGACTATATGGGGACTTTCTTGACCTTCTGCCAAATTTTGTTTATAAACCTAAAATACTCTCTAGTAACGAACTTTAGAGATAATCCCTGAAATCATGGTCGGTTTATTCTTTGTGTCTTTCACATCATGCAACTCGATCCCATTCATTTCCCTGTCCCTTCATATCCACCCTCTGCCCTTGCAACTTCCCCCCAAAATAAATTTAAGAGGCAAATCATCTCATCATGGAAGCTGTGGTGTGACGCAGTAAACCCTTTTGTCCATACATCTTTACTTACAAGTGTTCCTTGCAAAGAGTCATTGGTTTGGTTCGAGGCCTCTAGTTTCTGCTACACTGTCCATGCTGGGCTCTCAGTGGGGCTCCTCTTGGGTATCCTGTTGCTGTCCTGTGTTGTGAAGATCCTGCAGCTTTAGGTCTGCTTGACTGGCCCCTTCACATGCTCTAGCAGATCATAGATGGCATGGAGTCTGAGATGGGCCAACTCATAACACTGGTTCTGGACCTGGGTAGTTATAGTCTTGGTCAGCCTGCCAACTGTCCCTTGTCCTCACCTGGAGGGGAAAAGACAGCATGAGAGATTGTACTTGAATAGAAATGGCTGCCTGTAGAGATGACGGAAGATGACAGTGCTGTTCATAGGCCGTTGTTCAGCACTCAGCCCCATGGGCCAGCCTGTTCAAACTGTCTGCAAGGCCACAGCTTTAATTATCTGATCTCTTTCACCTAGAAACCTTTAGCAGACCTCTGTTTTGTACAAACTTTAAAAATCTATCTTTTACTGTTTGGAGATGTAAAACAATCAGATTTCTAAATACTGAAAGGTCTAGATTTTTATGCTATTTCCTCAAATATGGTTCAGTTCTACATGAGTTGGTTCTTTTCCAAGGCTATCTTTTCTCTCTTATCACCTAAATTAACCCACTCATACCAAAATACATACTTCTAAATTCTGGAGTTTGCAGAATCTCTATCCCGAGAGTAACATGTCCATCGGGTATGTGCTTTCCCTTCTGAGTTGTACCATCTTGGGGCTGTGGATTGCCATTCTCCTTTTTTTTCCCTGCCCTTTCATTCATTCTTCAAGAATTGGCTGTGACTTCTAAGTCAGCTGTCACACTTGCTTTTTATGAAGGCGGTGTTCCTGCAGAGATTACCAGTTACTGTGTCCGTCAGACTTTTGTCTCGAAAGCAGAGAATGATCTAGGTGTATCATGTCAGGGGCTGTTTATTATTAAGCTTGGTCACGGCAAAGCTGGAGGATATACACCAGGAAAACTGTTTTTAGGAATCTGAAGCACAGACTTCACAGGACTGTTCTGTGTGTACACAGCAGAGTGTTTCTCAGGAGTTTCATACACACTGGGCAAGACTTTTCCAGCATCCACCATTAATGCTTCCATTTTCTACTTACATTTACTTTGCTGTCTCTTGTGGGTAGCATTCATGAGTGGAGTCTAACTGGGGTCTGACTGGCAAGAAATTAGGGGAATTTAGTTTTAAGTCTTCATGTCTCCTTGGTAACAAGAGAGTCTTAGAAGGATGTACATCTACCAATACAGGGCCCAGAGGAAACTTTCTTAACCTGACAATGACATTCCAGACAGCTTAATAGCATAGGGTACAGCATCAAAATAGGTAAAACTTTAAGGGAAGAAACGAAGCTAACATTATATATAGAAGATTTGATTCCTGCATTAAAACAAGAATATCTAACAATTTGTATGAATTTGAAGTAATACTTGTACCAAATTTGTCGTATTCAAATACATCGGAAAAAGTTAAAAGTTTAAGAATATTAGTATTATAATGGCAATACATCATCTGAGATCCCAAAGAACAACTTTAATTGAGAACAAGTGGGAAAATTATAGAAAAAAAAAACAGCAGAAGAAAACTAAATTGTTAAGTTGATAGATACACCATGTTCATTGATGAAGATATTGCATATGTTGTAACAACAGATTTTTCTACAGTAGTCTATATATCCAGTACAATTACAGTACAAAAAATTTTAAATGATATTTTAATCATGTATGTGTGTCTGGGGAGTGGCAACTTGAGGGAATTTGTTCTCTTCTACCATGTGGGTTTGGCAAATTGAAACCATATTGTCAGAGTTGGTAGCAAACACTTTCAGCCACTGAGCCATTCCATTGGCCTCTAATCATGGCTTTGAACTTGACAGGATGATTCTAAAATTCATGACAAAGAGCCAATAAAAACAAGCTGAAACTTAAAGTAACTAAAAGTCATGCTTTAAAGATGACATAAGGATTACCCTATATAAAACTTAGACACGTTTTAAACATGACCCAGAGATTATTCAAAACTGCAGACATAATTTAAATTAATTATATATGATTATAATAAATATTATCAAGCTTGAACCCTAGAGATCTACTGGACATTGTGATTTTTTTTGCTGAATAATGCACTAAATATTGCTTTTCATATTAAAAAATAGCTACTTATCTCATACTAAAACATTAATTTCAGCCAGATTAAAGATCAAAGGAGAAAAATTAGGATTTGTGGAACAAGAGGACTATGAGGTTTGAGTCGGGTGTTCTGGTCGCAAAAGTAAATAAATAATAAGCATTCCCTGGAAAGATAGGCATGTGTAAACTTCACAATCAGTTTTACAATACTAAGAAAGGGGCTGTGAAAACAGCAAGAAGGGAAGCCACTGACAGGGAGAAAATATTGTCAGTAAATACAAGTGGCAAAGATTTCTCCCTCTAGAGTTTCAGAGAACACAGACATCCATCCACATCAATACAATGCAGATGAAATGCTGAAGCCTTTGTGTTCCTTGGTTGTTACAAACAAACATCACGTCTCTGAGAAAATGGATGAGCAAGTTGGGATTCACTGATACACTGGAGCAGTACATGTGAAAATAAACTCATCTGTCTCACAAATAGAGAGAGGATACTTAAAACTGAATGTTGAGTGAAAAAATATATTTATCTGGGTACTGGCTATGTTATATTCTAATTGTATTTGTGTCTCCCAAGTGTACAAGCCTTCTCTCAAAAGTATGTTCTTTTATAACACATATTCAGAGTGTTGTGTGTGGAATTGCAAGCCTAGGATAGCACTTGACAAAGCTGGTGTCCTCCACTGAGATGGTTTGTAATGGTGGTCTTTGGCAGGTTTTCATTTAAAGATGTTTGCTTGCTTTTCATTGAAATGTATGTCTATTGTATGGTAAAATATTAATATATTTTCATCATGAAACTGCTACATGACTATCAAAACGTGAAAATGTTTCAGAAAGATATACACTAGAGTGTTAAATATGTTAATGTACAAAAGTGCCATTAAATATATTTTGGATTTTTTTTTAACATGTGGTAAATGTCTAAAAGCATACATTGGCAGTGATGAGCTAACTTTAAAAGTTGAACACGCCAAACAGTGCTGCTCAAGAATCAATATGGCTACTTTTAAGAGAGTTTTACTGTGTAGCCTCGAACCTACCATGTAAGCCCAGGCTGGCTTCAAACTCATAGCCCTTCTACCTCGGCCTCTCAAGTGCTGGAATTACAGATGTGAGCCATTATACCCAACTTCTTATTTCTTAAAAGACAAACAAAACCCAGAAAATATCTGTAGTAAAAGTGAAAAATGCTAGCCATCTCAAATGAGAACATGTGATATTAGTTTCTGTATTCTTATATGTATTCTAAAAATGCTTTAGAAGTACTAATCTACTAAAAAGGAACAGAGAGTTAAATAGCCAACTTCCTTTCATTCATCCTGTTCCCCAGATATTTGAGTCATACAGAACTCTGCTCTGGAGGCTCACTTTGTAGTAGTTGGCAGACCATCCCTTGATGGCTCACTGTGTAGTAGTTGGTACAGCATCCCTGGAGGCTCACCCTTCAGTATTTGGAACAGCATCCCTGGAGGCCCACTCTGAAGTAGTTGGTATAGCATCCCTGAAGGCTCACTCTACACTAGTTGGTGGACCATCCTTTGAAGGTTCACTCTGCAGTAGTTAGTACAGCATCCCTGGAGG
Organism: Ondatra zibethicus; assembly: GCA_004026605.1. Taxonomy (NCBI): domain Eukaryota; kingdom Metazoa; phylum Chordata; class Mammalia; order Rodentia; family Cricetidae; genus Ondatra; species Ondatra zibethicus. The sequence continues at coordinate 42,681 of PVIU01004467.1, read as the reverse complement.
TTCACTCTTCAGTATTTGGAACATCATCCCTGGACGCTCACTCTGAAATAGTTGGTAGAACATCCCTTGAGACTCACTGCAGTATTTGGAATAGCATCCCTGGAGGCTTGCTCTACAGGAGTTGGTACAGCATTCCTGGAGGCTCACTCTATAGTACTTGGTAGACAATCCCTTGAAGGCACACTGCAGTAGTTGGTGCAGCATGCCTGGAGGCTTGCTCTGCAGTAGTTGGTAGAATATTGGGTTATGAATGGGCAGGTTATTTGAGTGGGCTCTTTCTGTGACTTCTTTGGGGTAGATGATGCCTTCTGTGCTCCAAATGACATGCTTTTGTGCCTTGATAAATTGGGGTTATTAGCTATTATAAATAAAATGTAAATATATTATCAGAGTCAATTCATTGATCACTTTCAGGCTTTTGCCTACAATTCTGTTTCTAACTCAGACACATACTGCTCTTTGAACATTCAAAATATTAGGGTACAAGTGACATTTTCCTTTATGCCATGAGACAAATGGCCTGATAAAGTCACTGATCTGTTAAGGGACTCTGCCCCATTTAGCCTTTGATGATGGACCTGAGCTACTAAAGACGCTATAAAGATTTCTGAATCTTCATAAGATGAAGTTTTGTTCAATGTTGTTTTAGTTTCTGTGATCAACTTCCAAAGATATAAAATAGGGCTCATTTAAGTTGAGGGCTCACTGGCGTCAGTTGTGGAACCCCAGAAGACCCAGGTTGTGTCGCTGCCAGTTTCACCCAGGCAGGAGATCCTGGGCATGTTGAGTAAAGCTTCCCTCTTTGAACTGTATGGTATATCTTCCTCCGGTTCTGTGACTTTATGTTGCATTGTTTATAAAATGTTCATCTTTCCATGCCATGTACCTACACCCCAGAGTCAGTGGTGCGGTTAGCGGTAAGTGGCCTTTCTTATAATTAGAGATCTATCTTGGGACAGGCGGAAGCTCAGGATGTTCTCGACAAAATGAGCAAGTCTTCGTTTGAAAGATTAACTCCATCCCCACCGCTCCAACTGGCAGGATCGCCTGAGCAGATCAACGCCTTGAGTGAGCTTTCCTACCGGGTCCCTGTTGCTGTTCAGCCACGGAAGCGCAGGCTCATTCCCCATTGTGGGTTTGTTGACAGCTTTTCCGGGGAACAGTTTGAGGAGTGGAGAGCCCTGTTTCTGAGACAGAGAAGTGTTTTCACACCTGAAGTGTAATCTCACACCTTGTGTTTCTCAGCAGATAAGTGCATAAAATAACACATCAAACCAGAATAGGAAAAAAAAAGATCAACATACAAAGAAAACTGTAGGTTGTAATTTGCTTCCTACCTTACAGTGCTCTGAGAGGAAATTACAGAGATCTGGGTTTGCGCTTTCAAAGAGTCTGCCTGGTGGTTAGATGGGAAAGTTGCACACACTAAGATCTCTGCCTGCACTGAATAGAAAGTACAGAATGATGGACCTTAGGCAACATCCTAACATTTTGATGGGTTTTTTTTGAATAGTAGCATGCATGTAAATTAGAAGCAAAAGTGGTAGTTAACAGTCCAAACATGATCAGTGAAATGATTTTGATAACATGTATTTTCAAGGATAATTTTCTTTGTAATGATTCATTCAGGAATTTTAGCCAAAGTAGATGATGCTAGTAAAATTTGGATGCTTCCTTTTCCTTTCTGTAACTAAAAAGAAGGCCTTAGTCGCTACTTCATCGTATTCCAGTGTAGGGGGTTTTAAAATGGGAGGTCTTGCTTGGTTTCATTGTTTGAAAACATGAACTTGAAAGAGAAAAAGGTCTGGCTTTCTGTCTAGTCATGGATGTTCATTATAAAATATTTCTTGAAACCCCAACCCCAGTTAGGAACTAAGCCAGGCATGGAGGTACTGTGCTATGTAAGGCAAACCCTCTCTTTACCTCTGAGGGTACAGTCTGTGGATGAGAAACCAGGTAGTGACAGTGAGTCCTGTGGTAGGGTCAAGCTGGGTGCTGGCAGAGGTGGAATCACATGGATTCTAAAGAAAGTGTTGGTATCAGATAGGGAAGGTGGATGGTCACTGAGTATCAGGGTATTGAGAGCCTGCCCACGGGAGTGGGGGGGTGAAGCTTGTGGGGTGGGGTTCCAGCATGAGATAGTTCAGAGAATGTGTGGGTTATGAGGAGAACAAGAAGAGAAGATACTCTTCAGCCTAGAGAAAAAAAACAATGATTTGACTCTGAAAGAAAATCCCACACGTGGAGAAAAAGAATGCATATTCATTTTGGTATATAAATGAAGCTCTGTCTGGATGGCCACAGCCCATTGCACATATCCCTGTACACCTCCATACATACTCTGTGCAAACAGAGGTTCTAACGAACCGCATAGTGTACCATACTGACTTGCATGAAGCAATAGACATATTAGGCAATAATCCTTCTCCTTAATAATCTAGGCATGATCCAGACCTGAAACTACCATGGCGAGGAGCAATTTGCAGCCCATGCGAAGATTACAACTAAGCCAGTGTAGGGAAAAGCACGGACCTTGTCTCACCCTCCTCTTGTTTATTTTTACCGTAGATACATACGGAAAACTCTTCCTCCTCAACTGCGTGGGTCAAGAGATGTCCCGATGCAAGACATCCATTAGACGCGGCCAGCCCAACCCTGTCTATAAAGAGACCTTTGTCTTCCAGGTGGCCCTCTTCCAGCTCTCTGATGTTACCTTGATGATTGCCATTTACAACAGGCGCACTATGAAGCGTAAAGAGATGATTGGTTGGCTCGCTCTGGGCCAGAACAGCAGTGGGGAAGAGGAGCAGGAGCACTGGGAGGAAATGAAGGAAAGCAAAGGCCAGCAGATATGCAGGTGGCATACATTGCTGGAATCTTAGGCTTACCAAGGGGCTTTTGTGTGGTATATCAGCCTTCATCATCTGACACCAAGTCAGAGCATTGTGTGTGTGTGTGTGTGTGTGTTGGGGGGGCTTTCAAATTGAGAATTTTACTAATCTTAGGGCATTCTGTGGTTTAGAACATCATCAAAGGTTTGGTTTTCATTTAAATGTTGTAATGAAGGGAGAAAGCTACTTGCAGGGCCAAGTGCGCAGTTTGGGAAACAGTACTCTAGTTGAGACCACTGGTGATGTCATAATTTGTACTAATGGATGGTTGTGTTTTGGTTCGCACAATGGGGTGCAGCTTCTCCTACTTTCTGTTTTTGCTTGGAGAATAGACTGAGATTTCAAAGGAGCTGGAACACTACTGTTTTCCATCACCAGGGTGTATGAATCAGACTCTTCTCGGTGTTCACATTTCCAAAATAGAGAAAGGAATCAGATGCTGAGGGTTCCAGAAAGATGTAACCAATCCACAATCCTCTGCCACACCTACTCTCTTTATGGAAAAAAAAAAGCTCTATTTATTTAAAAGGTAATTGTTATAAATGTGTGGTATAAAATAAATTTGTATTCATGAAACGCCTTTTTTCTCAATTAGATATCACGATTTCTAAAAGAATTGGATTAGACAAATCATCTTAAAGTTGTAAAAGAGTTAAAAACTGTTATCTGACCTATCTCTTTTTAAATATGTAAGATTTCAAAAATCAAGGGTTTTGTGCTTTTATTTTTTTTAAACCGAACCAGTACCTAAAGAACAAGAAGAAAACCCAGGAGATAATAAAGTCTTGGCTTTCTTGATGTTTCTAAATCTAGTATTAATTTGGAGTATACCTTTTCTATAGTCAATTATATTAACTCACACATGTGACTTTTGTATGTACACCCGCATGTCAGTCACATTCACCTTTATGCTATGTACCCTGCCAGTAGAACATAGTAAAATGCGTACAGTGGCTCTTAATAAATACTGATTTGATTGACTTGAGGGAATGAACATGTGAACCCCTCTGAGAGAAGGCATAATGTCATTTTGTATAGAGCGACACTGAATTGTTTGAGCATTGAGAATCCCCAGCACTGCTATTTCTCACGCGTGACAATATGTATTAGTGACTCCTTGTCTTCTGATCACGTGCTGTTTAAACGCTGACCATGTATGGTTCTGGCCATAGCATTTTACTGATGAGCAGCTTTCACATATTTTTGCAGTGCCCTTTTATTTGCTTCATTCCTAGATCTGAGCTCTTAATTTCAATGCCTTTCACCTGGACGTGATAGAGGGGGAGGAAAGCACACTTAACCCTGTGCTTAATGTTAGAGGCTCTCTGAGCAATTGCCCAGTCATTTATTTTTAGCTTTTGATGTTTTCTTGTTGACTTCCACCCTGTCTGTGGGAAGAGTGATAGATAGAGATGGATGTGTATAGCCAAAGCCACGTCGCTTCCCCTCAGCTCTGCATTTGGACAGATTGTCAGCGTAGGCTGCAAGGCTTGGAGAACATATTTATTCCTTGCAATTTGTAATGGTTATCCTGACAAGACCAGGCAAGGGCATGGGATAACTCTACTGTGATCACAGGAATCAGATATTTGGAAGAAATCTCTTTATATGGAAGGACAAGAATTTGCAGAATAAATTAGTATCTTCGTTTCTTTTCTGGTCCTTTGGGTTTTCCCCTATCTTTCTTGGGAAGACCTGAGAGTGCTTTCTCAGCATCATGTCCATTAACTGCCTAGTGGGCTTTGCAGTGTGACTGTGTCACAGGGTAGAACTGAGTGCAATTGATGGAGAGCGACGAAGAATTGGCTTTTCACATCCCTCCCTCTCTGTGCGCCTTGTGTTTAAAGGGAAGTAGAGCAGCCTCGTTTTGCTTCCCTTTATGCCACTGGCATAATAGCAGCATTCATTTTAAAATTTACATTTGAAAAAAAATCTGTATATATTGTACAGACAGCCCTGGATTTTCCTCGCTCATGTTTGCCTGCTCTACATGTTGCCTGCATCCAGGGCTTTGCGGTCCCCAGTAATCACTGGTGCTTTCTGTTCTGCTCCTTGACTTGTCCAGTTTTAGGGTTTTCTGCTGGGATAGTGAGCTTTACAGCAGTGCGCACCCTTTCAAGAGGAAAGATGCCTGAAAAGCATTTCCCCCACTTTTTAATAATTTCCTTTGTTAATGCCAGCCACCATATAACACTTGTGCATCTTGATTATGCAGCAGTGCTCACCCTCCATCCATGGTACAGACACCAAATTCTAAAGACAAGATGCATTGAAATGTGAGGCTGAACATTTTTTTTTATCTCAATTTGAAATTCTGCTTTAGGAAGATCTTTGGATTTTGTGCACTTAGACTCTCATATTTTCTTGGCAAAGTCTAGACCCAAATGCATTTAACATGTTTTTCACTTGAGCGTTTACAGCTACATTTGCCTCTCAAAAGAGTTATGAAAGATAATTAGTTGGCTCTGTGGTGGGAAAGCTGCTTTTGCCTGCTTTAGCTAGCTAATGATTAATATCTTGTGCAGAGCTTGACATGGAAGCAATGCTGGGTTTTGTTGCTTGCAAGTTCTTTCCCGAAGAGTGAGCTTTGAAAACAATGTCATTGAGAGCACAGAGTTTATGGAAATATGTTTCATTGTGGGCCTTCTTTCAGGACACAGGCTTCTGCTGACTCGAGAAGGGCTGGTTTCACCAATCACGGTGGTGCCTGTTATATTCTCTGATCCCCTCTGACTTGTTTTTCTTTTACTTTTTTTAATGGACTATTCACCAGAACAGACAAACACCTGCTCTGGGTTCCTTCTCCTTCACTGGCTCCCTGTGAGAGATGCATGGTTGTTTTGGATCCTGTGTTTGCTGATCAAATCACCACTGGGCAGAGGAAATCCTGCTTTCCCTAACGTAAGAAGAATTTGCAGTGCTCATGAATGTAGTATTCTTAACATTCCTCCAGCATGAGACCACAGAAATGAGCCACACCATGTTTGCAAAGAGGCACCACATTGCATCGGCGGTCACTGAACTTAGGTGCCATTGGCTATGATGTACTTTGATGACAGTTCAGCCACTGATGCAAATGTTGACATTCTCCACGGTGCTAGCTCCTATGGGATACCTGAAGGACACCTTCTCCCTCTTCAGCATTCACAACATTATACAAATGATGGTTGCCTCTTGTTGTGATTTATGTTGTGGCTGTACTAGAAGGTGTTATCTGGGAATCCAAATTCTTCTTTCCAAGTAATTTAATCTCCTAGAAAGTTTATTGGCCTATTGATCTTTCAGTGTGGACACTGAGCTGTGTATCCACCTAAACCTGGCTGTCCTTTCCATGCAGAGAACTTAGTATATGGAGGTATGAAATTTTTAAGTGACATGAAATCACATGGAAACAATTTGGGGACTGGATCTTGCTGTACGTGGAATGTACTGTATAGGTCAGGCTTGTCTTAAACTTGTGATCCTCCTGCCTCAGGCTCCAAAGTGTTGAGATTACAGCAGTCATGAACTACCATGCCTGCCTTGAGGGTATAGCCTTGGCCGAGAAGTGAGTAGACCAGAAAACACACATGATGCTTTCCCCCTTAATTCTGCATGGAACTGTAAGCGAAGACAATTCCATTCTAAATTCTTAGTCAGAAGCAAATGATAGATGATCTTGAAATGACAGAAGAATTTTTATTGTCTGAAAAACTAATAATGTGTTTAGATACAGATATCAAAAAACATGGTGTGGAAGAGGTAAAGGAATGAGTATGTGGGCATGAATGGCATAATTGATGTATATTCGAGAAGAATCTATAAATAGACCAAAAAGGCATTTAAGATCAACCAGCATGCAACAGTCAGTGGGATTCTGGACAATACTTAAAGGTGTGGAACAAAATGGATCCCAGGCAGTGGAGTAGGCACAGGCCACATGCTCATAGCTTGGCTTCAAATGGAACTCTGCTGTATGGCCTTAGTCCCAGCACTTGGGAGGCAGAGGCGGGAGGATCTCTGTGAGTTCGAGGCCAGACTGGTCTACAAGAGCTAGTTCTAGGACAGCTAGGGCTGTTACACTGAGAACCCTGTGTCAAAAACAAAAACAAAAAACTAAAGCAACAAAAAGGAAAATGACCTAGCCAACCCACACCCCAGTGTCCTCAAATGGAAAGCAGAATTAGTGCTTGCCTCTAGGTTTCTTTTAAGAGAAATCAGTGAACTCCCAGCTGTAATGTGACCAAAATAGAAGCTGGCACAAAGCTAATATTCAGTGTTTCCTCCTTATAATCGTACTTGAGAGAGAAGTATTGGGGGTTGACTACTTTTTCCAGGAATGCGATTACAACACCAGGCGGAAACTCAAAACATCTTTTTCAGGAACTTGAAGAATGTACCTTCATGAAGCTGGCCTAGATTTGCACAGGAAAGTAGATCTCGTCAGGAGATGAGCATGACAAATGAGTAAATTACATCATGATAGCAATCAGCCTAGGTGTAACCAGATCTCTGTCTTTTACCCTCTTAGTTTGGAGGTAATGTAAAACCTGAATCATTGATATTTGCATCTCGATCAGCTGCTCACAGGTCTTTCCTCAGCCCACGCCACTGCCCATAGGCAGACTGGGCACTAAGTATCCCCATCAAAAAGCTTGAGTTTGGTTATATGTTTTAACTTGGCCTACAAAAATAAGCAGTGTGGTACTCCAGTGGCAGTCTTGAAAATAGATGTATCTTTAAAGCCCACATTCTATACTTACATCTTTATAGATGAGGACAGTGAGAACTTAAGATTTGTTGTTCAACTGAAGGTTCCATTTAGAACCAGTTACATCTCATTTTTCCCATTAGGTCACAATGAAAGGGATTCCATCACCTTACAGAACTTTCAGTTCAAGGGTCCCTGGTTGATACAATGGGAAGTATGTCCAGTTGTTTTCAAGCGATTAAACTGCAAGTGATGAAGATGTTCTAAAAGTTTAGAAGAGCCTTTGTTGACCTTTAACCCACAGAAGTCAGGGACAAGTGGGACCTCAAGTGTTCCAGGATGCCGTGGGCCAGTCATCCTCTGCATGGTGGGAGGGGTGGAAGTTTCGAGATGGGATCTCCTATGAGTTTGAACTCACTAAGTAGCTGAGGATGATCTTGAACTTCTGATTCTCCAGCTTCCATCTCCAGAGTCCTGAGATTATAGGTGTGTGCCACCAGGTCTGGTTTGTGTGGTGCTGGGGCCAGGGCTTTGTCGATGCTAGGAGACACTCTACCAATGGAGCTCTGTCCCTAGGCCCAGAGTGACCCTGGAATAGGAAGCTGTGAGGATGCACTTCTGCCCACTGCCAACGTGTCAGCAAACTATGTTAAATTCCAGGCGTCCCAATTCAGGGACAGCAACACAGAGACGTGGGACATGGATTATTGGGCTTAGTGCCTTCCAATGGGGATAACTAGTAGGGATGATAAAACTGTTGGATGGGTGGTGAGAAGACTGGGAAGTGACTTACAGACTAATGACCCAGAAGGTGGACCCCTACTGAAAGGACAATGTACATTTTCTGGTCTTGGCAACATGGATAGGGTCAGAGCATCCACAAACACTTATGATGAGACTTGAATTTAGACATTAGCAAAATTATATGGATTTTGTTTCTCATTAGCTTAAATGTAGTCTTTGGAATTCCTCTTGTCCAGCACTGGGTTATTTGGGATGGTGCAGACAGAGCTTTAATATCTTTCTGAAGTCATTGGCTAACTTTGAAACCACAGTGCTTACCAATATACAATCATTAAGTGATTTTTTTTAATTATTTGTAGTTCAAATAGATTTTCTAATCATGGGTTATGGGAAGAAGTGAGACACATTTGGCTGAACAAATCAAGGGAAAACTGCTGGCAGTCCCTGATTGGGGGCCAGCCTTGGTTGCCCAAAAGAGTGAATTAATTGCCAAGGAGATCCCAGAAGCTTGGCTTTTAAAACAGGAAGTTGTGCTGGCAGTGTTAGTTCCGTAAGAATGGGAGGGAACCCGGGAAACTCGTCTTTAGAAGCTTTTTTTCTAAATTTAGTATCTGGTATGTAATCCCTACACTCCTGGTCTGTACTCTCCTCTGTGGTTTCCCCACATGGATTTTTCTCTGCTTCTTAGGTCTTCTCTGGGGAGTTGCTACTCGGGTCTTGTTTGGGTAACACTGGGGTGCCCGCAGGCTTTGGCTGGCTCTCCTTTCCTTTAGTGTATCAACTGTCGACTGTTTTCATTCCCCTTGGGTCAGGTTGCCGTATCCTAGACACGGAGGTGATAATCACCTATATTTACAGCCCACATGGAACCTGTGTGCAGCTTGAGATTTTACAGTGCAGACACGGGCGGCAGCCGTGGAGGTCGGTGGTTGTTCTTAGAATCACACTGCTGAGCTCTGTGAATGGCTCTCGAGTGCTCACTGATGCTGCCTCAGTGTCTCAGGGGAGCTTTTCCTTCTTACCGCCACATGACAATATTACCAAGCAACTTGGAGGTTCATGAGAAGGCAGATTTCCCCATGGTGTCACCAGATGTATGTGAAATTTTTGATGACTTAATTTTTCCCTTAAATTATCCATTTGATTTTTTAATAATTTTTGGATGTATTCAAAACATATTCACTAAAGTCATTCACTAAAGTCACAGAGGCTTAGAATGTTCTTGAATCTGGGCAGGGACCAGAAGGTGCGCTCGTGAATGAAAGAGTTCCACAATATTTTTGCTTCTAAATAGCCTCTCCTTTCATGGCTGATTCTGACAAGGGCCGCAGGCAAGCAAAAATTTACTTTTATTATCTTGTAATTTGGGACTTAATATATTTCTACCATGGTTTCTTCTCCCTTGTAAAGGGGAGAGGATTTAGAAGTTATTACTCTGTGTCTAGTTAAGGAATAAATATCCTTGGCAGTTTATGCTTCCCTTCAAAATAAATGGGTGTTTTATAACTATAGAGGGAGGAATGCAGTGTTCCACTCCTGCAAAGAAATGAGTTACAGCAGGAGATGGTGGTTAGACGGGGATTTGAACTTTTGTGACTGAATATTGAATTCCCTTTATAAGGCAGGGGGATTGCAGCTCTGTACAGGCAGGCATGACACAGTTCTTACAGGCTTTGCATGGCAGAAATGGCTGCTCCTTTCTGTTTGGATGTGTGGAGATTGGAGACTCTAGCTGTAGGATACACGGGTGAGGATCTGGATGTAGAACCCTACTAACCTTTTAAAAATTTTTTTTAGTAAAAGTTATCTGAGATAGTGTTAAGAAAGGTAGGACAGATGAGATGTAGTCAGAAGAAATATTACATATTTTCTCTCATTTTGGAGCCTAGACTTTATAGACAAAACCATTTTTATATGTGACACAGAAGGAGAAGGGAGATAGAAGAAAGAGGGGAACCAGTGGGAGTGAGGAAGTGGGGGAGAGGTGAAGGAAGTGGGGTGAATATTGTCAGAGAACATGTGATGTCAACTGTCTTTATAAAACTAAGCACTATAAACAATGAAGAACCCCCCACCCCAGGCCCCCAAAACTGTACATTTGGGGGCATCCTTGTAAAATGTGTAAGATCAATATCGGGTTGTTTTTACATGGAAGATGGGTTAACATCTGTTTTCTTGTGCTGATTTTGAAACTGATCTGAACATAACTTGGTTTTGTGGTCTAGGAATCAAACCCCCGCCCTTACCGAGAGCAAGCTCTGGTTGAGCCAGATTCCTAATCCTGGGTATAATTCTTGCTACTTTCAATTTCATAACAAAGGACATAGGTTGGATTCTTTTCCCAGTGGATTTATTGTTTATCAATCTTAACATTATTAAAGTTCAAGCGTCCACTAAGGACATCTCAAGCTAAAGCTACTTAAGTCAGAGTCTTTGGTGACCTAAAACAACTTACTGAGGAGTGCTTAGGTGTCACTCAGTCCATGGCCCATAAGAAGTACACATATCTCATCTGATAGTGACCTTGATAGTTGAGAAAAGGCACCAGAAAGTTACCTAAGTTGTTCCTCCTACCCTGGCCAGGGAGTCTCCCACATGGAGTTTTGTGCTGGCCTTACCTTCTTTGTGGGGATGCCCATCTTTGTCTTGCAGTTTTCAGCTCTTGTTCTTTGTGAATTTCTCTTTCTGTCTTTGAGATGGAGTCCCTTCCTTCCTTCCCTCCCTCCCTCCCTCCCTCTCTCCCTCTCTCTCTTTTTCTTTTTGTTTCTTGAGACAGGCAGCCTGTCCTGGAACTCACTCTGTAGACCGGGCTGGCCTCGAACTCACAGAGATCCGCCTGCCTCTGCCTCCCAAATGCTGGGATTAAAGGCATGTGCCACCACTGCCTGGCCCTGTTCTTTCTTATGCTGACTCCTATTCTTGTTGGCCTAGTCATACAGGGGGCCTTCTAGTGTGTCATCTTACCTGAAATTGCCGATTGCACTCTTGATTAATTGAGGGACATGTTCAGGAAGAGAAAGATAATTCCTCAGAAGCGATTCTGTATAAAGGACTTGCATTCTAGAGACCCACTTCTTTCATAAGAGGATTGGTGTGGTTCCTCACAGTGGTCATATGGGCAGAGCTCACTAGCTTTGCTACATTTCCCTGCACCCCATGGTAACCTTTACTAACGCTCAATTTTCCCACAGCATAAAGCAACATTTATTATGCTACCAACTAATGCAGCCACACGTTGATTTTTATTATAAACTACAAAGTATTTCCCAGAATTTTAAAATATAATTTTATTACATATTTTTTTTTAATCTTTGACTAGGAAGAGAAAAAAATGTGTAAACTCTCTTGTGAAAAATTTGTTCAGATGACATTTGAACTGTATTTTCAGGTTAAACTATGATGCTTTTGTGATACACTTAATAAAAATAATGAACTTTCTTTTTCAGAGTGATTTTAGGTTCACAATAAAATCCAAAGTCCCCACCTACCCATGCCCACATTCACGCACCTTTCACTATCAGCATCCTGTCTGCCATGGCATTGGGTCTGGTGCAATCAGCCAATCTGTGCCAACACATTCTTATAGGAAGTGGGTCGTTCATGTCAGGTTTTTTCCTGGGTTGTGTATTCTGTGGGTTTTGAAGCACATGTAATGTTCATCTTTATTTTCCTAATAGCACATGAGATATTTTCACTGCCTTAAAACGCCTCTGTGTTCTGCTTGCAGAACCCCCTCTCCCCACTAAGTCCTGGCAACCACTGATCTTTAGACTGTCTTCATAGTTTTGTCTTCCAGAATGTCACATAGTTGGAATCAATCAGTGTGCAGACTTCTCAGATTGTCTTCTTTTACTTGCAATCTGCATTTACATTTTCGTGTCTTTTTATGCCTTGATAGCTCATTTCTTTTAAGCATTGAATACTCCTCCGCTGTCTGCGTGCAGCGGTTTATGACCTATTTACTTTTGCTTCTAATCCCATTTGCTATGACACATTTAAATGTGAATCATCACAGGAAAAACAAATTGATTATTTCCTATGGATCCAATGTTTGCTACCATGTCTGGCCCCAAAGCTGACTTCTGTTTCCAGTCTACATGGCCTCCCCTTTATCTCTTCTGCTGAGAGAAGTGTTGTGATCACGTCCGTTGCCTTTGTCAGCAATGCAGTTGATTAACAGTGGCTTCTAAGCACCTGCAAGCTCTGCATTCTGAGGGGAAGGGTGAGTTACTGCATGCAGAATACGTGACCTGTGACAAGCAGGTGGATATTGGCATGGTGATCCCGATAATCACACAGAGTGAATGAGGAAAAGGGTTGCCCGGTGAGCCGAATCTGAGACCATTACCAAATTCTGTGTATATAGCATGCCAAATGGTTTGTGCCAGCAGCCATTTGTAGACTAGGCCTTACAGCAGAGATGGAGATATAACTGAGTAGTGAGGGTCAGATGCAAATTAGCAAGGCCTGCATTCTGGTACCCTGCCTTCCTTTTATGAGCTTTAAGAACAGTGGCAAACTTCAAGTCCCCTGAACCTTCCCAGTTTCTATCAGCCAGGGTTATTAGTCCATTTTACTTATTTACACTAGGGTGTAGCAATACAATTCTTTAAGGTTTTCAATATAACAAGCACTGTGAGTCCCTACTGTGGATGTAGGATGAGATCCTAGATAGAGAACATTTTTGCAGAATTTTTGAAGACACACATGCTTTTTAGAGTCTTTAAGCTGTTTTATTTTTATATTAAGGTCAGATCCACTTTTATTATGTTGCTATATCAAAGTAATTGACAGTTTTAGATTGCTGCCAGTAATTTGACTAAAAGTTACAGTTGGAATGTTCTTCAGTGATTCTGCCTCTGAGAAAATAATGTGTTAGGTTCTGATTTAAAAGGTTTTAAAATGTGTGTGTGGGCGTGTGTGTTTGTGTGTGTGTATGTGTGTGTGTATAGGCATGACATGTATGGGTAGAGAACATGCCATAGTGTGTCTATGGAGATCAGAAGACATGGAGTCATTTTTCTTCTTCCATTTTTTACTTGGTTCCCAGGGATCCAACTTGGGTCATCAGGCTTGCATGGCAAGGATTTCAACTTGTGGCATCTTGCTGGCCCAGGTTTGTTTCTTTAAACACAACATAACAAATTACAACTCTACTTTTATTCCTGGGTTTGCCGTCTTTGAGTTGAGTGCACACATTCCTTTATAACAATTTGAGTACAGGGAAATTACTAAATTAGTTACCCCCACCCCCATCCTCCAAAATGGGATCTGAATGGAGTTTATGGAAAGAATTTCACCCCATCCCATCCCCCACTAAAAAGGCTTCTGAAACCCACCTCATCCCTTTCTCTTAAGAATGTGGCTGTCTGCCTCCCCCCCCCCCCGCCCCAACAGCCTTCCTCACTCACATAATCACTTCCTTTGTAAACATACTCCCATTATCTCCCAGAAAAAGTAAAGATCAAAAAGTCATTTTTTAAGGAACATCCAAGGTTTCATAGCAATATTTTGTGTTCACGGTACAAGATAAATCTGAGTGTTCTGGTTTTTTTAGTCTTCATATGGCATCTGAAACACTTGTTCACATTCGCACATCTCTGCTCCACCATATGCACACCGTGTGCGGTTCTGTTGTTTTAAAATATTTTATTGGTTTTCTTTCATATCTCAACTTTTGATGGGTGTCCTTGAAGAACTTGCATAAAAGATGTAAATGTGAATGATTCATTCATTCTGAGCACATGTAACTATTTTGGGAGCCGTCTTCAGGAGGTTTTACCCTACGGTGGAGCATGCTGTTCTCAGTGGGGAGAGCTTCCCAGGGCTGCTCTGCTCCTGGCTGGATACTGCAGACGCAGGGGCATGATCGTCTCTTCCAAGTTCATGTTTCCTGCCAGGTACCATCTCTGTGTGTTGCACTCTTGTTCTTTGCTGGTTAGCAGTAGTTTTAGACATTTTATTTACAACATTTCTTTAGCATAAAATTGGGTCTTCACCTAGATTTCCAAGCCACTAGCAGAGTGTTTGATAAGTTTATTGTTGAAGGCTGGGCTATTGTTAAGAGTTGCCCTGAGCCTGTCTCGGGACTTCATAGGCATTTCAGACCTGCCCTCTATTGTAAGTCCCCATCCGAACAAATTTCATCTTCAAATAACACCTGTGTGATCAAAAGGACGTATGTAAGGGAGAGGAGAGAGGAGCAGAGAGAATGCACCATCAGTGTATTACGTATGGAGTCCTCTGTTTCTCCTAGCATGGTGTCACTGGCTTTAGGGTGCCCCATTAAAGCTTAGATAACATACATTTCTGTCTATGTGAAGAATAGACAGAATGTAATGACCCTCCCCATTTCTAAAGTTACTTTTGTCAGTGACAAATTAGCATGGCAGAAAAGGCGTTGGTGTTTTTAAACTGTGAAACTTAACATCGATGTACTTTTTCTAACTTTTGTACTGTTCCTGATTTTGTATGGATGGTGCCGAGCCACTGCTGAGCCACGGTGGTCCCCTGTCTCTACCAGGCCACCAGAGAGGTGTAGGACATCAACCCTCTTGTGCTGGAAACAACCTTGGAGAGTCCATTAGAATTGTATGAAAGTGTTTGCCTGTGATGGAGAATAAATTCAGGCCTGGAAGAGTTACAGTTTTTCCTCTACAAATCATAGAAGATGCTCAGTCTCAGTGATGTGGAAAAGCACATTTATGCAGCCTGAAATCTGTTTCTGTATTAGATATTTAAATGCATGAGGACAAATCTGAATTGCATTTTGTTTAAAAATGAAACCTGCAAGCATTAGCCTCAGTTTGTTCAAAATGTCTAATGAAACTGAATCCATGGTAGTTCCAAACTGAGAAGCAGTCTGATTTTGTAAAAGCATTGTTACTGTACAAGTCTTGTCAATAAAGTTTTAGCAGATGGTTTGTATGTACCTGTGTCAAAACTTTTTTTAATGTTGAAAAAGGTATTTTGCAGCACATTGTAAATTTTATGAGCCTGAATATTTTTATCATAAACAAAAACTACCCCTGCTGCAGACATGCATGTCAGAACCATAAGCGTTACACTGTTTGTTCAGCTTCAGAATGATGGGCACTGATAACAGGTCAAGCAAGGATCCTTGCAAATATCACCATACCTGGGTTACTAAAATGCACCTGGACAACTCTGAGGGCAGGTGCAGGTTTTCACATGCTGAGTGGAGGGGATTCCCCTTCCGGGACACTCTTGTCCAGATTTCCTGACCCCCCTCTGTGCTCACTCGTCTCTAGTTTAGAGTGTTCAGATGCACGGAGCTCAAAGGAGAGGGAGCCCAGCTGTCCCAGTCCAGCAGCTCCACAGCACGGAAGCCAAGTCCAAATCCTCCAAACTGAAAGACAGCGCAGCACTCCTCTCTAAACCCTCCAGGAACAGTTAATTTTCACTATTTTTATGAGTTATTTTTATGTTGGTTGTGACATTAACATCACTAGTTGTCCTGAATGTGGGCATATTTGCTCCAAAAAGGTTTTTTGACTCCACCGTCTGAACCACTTTTTTGACCATGCAACTTTCTTCTGAGTGCCTCTCCATCTGAGCCTTTGCCATCTTCGAGTCATGTGTTCTCAGGGAACACTCTGCCTTTTCAACAGCAGAGAAAGAAAGGCATGAGAGAAAATGAAGCAATCTGATCTAGGGGTTACACTTTTGCCCAACCTCTATTGGCCAGGACCAGCCACAGAACTCTACTCTCTTTAAGATGGTGGGGAATCAGGCCACAGAGACCTGAGTTTGATCTCCTAGACTCACGTTATGAGACAAGTTGTCCTTTGACATCCACACATGTACCCTGGTATGCGTGTTCATGAATGTGCACACACACTAAATAAAAAAAAGCAATACATTTTTCTTTTGAAAAGGTTGGAAATTTTAATGGGGAGATGATCTGAAAATAGCAAGCATCCTCTAGACAACATCTCACACCCTGACATCCTTTCTTTTGTCCATCTTCAGGAAATGAGCTTCATAAGTGCTGGTACCTTGGTGGTCACAACCAAAGACCTAGTGGTGCTGAGCTCCATTTTAACCCCAGTTCCTTCTCACCCATGGCTGTACAAGGACCATATAGGCTGGCCAAAGTCATCTGCTTGTTCACTAACAGTCATGTTGGATTTCAAGCGTTTCGGGACTGTGGGGACACCGCCAAAATGAAGGCTCTAAGACCATGGCAAATTGCTCTGGGCTGGTAGCCTGGGCAAGGCTAGATGCTCCTACATATGGGCCACAGTGAACCACAGATGGTATATGAAGGTACCAAAATACACAATTTAAGCTGTAAGTAAAGAAGAGTGCAGAAGAAACAGGTCTTTGGGTAACTAAGTTTAGAATATGTCATCTGGAGTCTCTAGAACTCTGCCTAGGACTGCTGCCTCGTGACACTTCTGCTGAGACTCTCCCATCTTTAAGGGCTGAAATAGTAACCCTTTCTATGACCAAGGATATCTTTTTCCTTGTATTTCCTAGCCCATATGGTAGGTTTTAAACTCCATAGCATGATTTATTTATAATATGAAATCCCCTTTTACATTTTTTTATTTCTTGATATATCAGTTTCCTTTCCATATACTGCTCCTTGTTCTCTTTCAAATTCATGGCTTCTTTTTCATTAATTATTCTTATATGAATTTATGTATATACATATATATTCCTAAATACAGAAATACAACCTCCTCAGTCTGTACAATGTCACTTTATGTGTGTTTTCAGGGCTGACCGTTTGGTCTTGGATAACTAGTTGGTGTCCTCTTCTTTATTCTCCCTCTCTTGGTAGTCCTTAGTTGCCTGTAGTGCTTTGTGTAGAGTTCCTTTGAAAGCATTAACCATCTCTGATAACATTTGACTGATGAATCAAATCGTATGAACACCCTAAAACTCTGTGTGAGCCTTACGGTCTCTGGGGCTATTTCTCCAGGAGGATTTGGAAATAGTGCTCAAATGGAAGTTAGCAGGAGTGAAGCATTTGGGATGTTCCATCTGCCATCATCTGGACACCATGGCATATGCCTGTTATCCCAGCACTCAGAAGGCTGAGGCAGAAGGTCCAGAGTTCAAAGCTGGCCTGGGATATGCAGCAAGATGTGGTCACCAAAGAACAACACAAATATTTGCAGATTTCAATGGACCTGTAGGGATTAAGACGCCTTCTTTCCTGTGTCTAGTTTTGTCACAAGGCCACTCTGTCTTCCTGATATCACTCTGATGCTTCCTTCATGTTTTCTAATGTCTAATTTTTTTTTAGGGGAGCCTTAAATGAAAGGGAGATGGGGCAATTACTCGAAAGTGACATCACAGCAGACCAGGTTCCCTGATCAGTTCAGATACATTGCATGTGCGCCCATGTTGCTCCCCTGAAGGGTTTCTCTGCTTCGGTTCTGTAGTGATATAGCATGAGATTATGGGTGGGTGGTTTTATTTTGTATGTTTTCAGTTCTGGAGACTGAATATACAGGCTCATACAGGCTAGGCAGGTGCTCTGCTACTGAGGTGTTCCTCCATTCCTGTGGGGTGGGCAGTGTTCCTCAGTGATCTGCCTACCTCTGCCTTGGCAGCGTATGTTATCATGCTCAACTTTGAAAGGTGAGTCTGGGCATTGAACTCAGGTTCTTGGGCTTTGATAGCAAAGACTTCACTGACTGAGCTGTTGTCCCAGCCTGTGGGGATGCACTGCTAGGAAAGAGACGACAGCTCAATTCAGAGGACTCACATTCATTGAGAGGACTAGGACACAGTGCTAAGGAAACCAGCAAAGTGACTCTAGGTTGGGTACTTCCTGCCACTCAGGGAGACCAGATAGTGGTCTTCGGAGAGGAAACAAAGTCAGTGCATAAATACAGTGCTTCCCTACACGACAGCAGCTCCTGGATACCCCCAGTGTGGGGCTCTAGCTAACTAACAGCTCTCCAGCTCAGGAAAACAGAGACCCAGAGGACAATCATGGCCACAGGCTTGGGGGGGGGGCTCCCTGGCGTACACCTGGCCCTGTGTGCTAGACACTGGGCATTCTCTGAGAGAACTAGCTTAGCATGTGGCAGGAATAATAGTCTAAGGTAGGCTGGGGGAGTGTGACTGGGGCTGGAATGAGGGAAGTTGCTAGGAGGATGTATTGAAACAGCAACTTACAGGCTGGGTGGGAGGAAGCCAGGTGAGAGGGAGGCACATTAAAGAGAAAGAAATACCACGTACACAACACCGGAGTCCTCGGAAACCTCCTCCATACAAGGCAGAGAAGAGTCCTGGGTGGCTGGAAGCTAAAGGTCAAAGGGGAGAGTCCCAGAGGAAGAGCTAGAGGAGAAGGAAAGAGATGGCAGTCCCTTTCAGTCTCCTGCAGCCAATAACAAAGTAGCCATGTAACATACCGCTGGATGTGCTGGATGCGCTGGATGGGGGGATCTGAATTGCTCTCAGAGTCCCTCTTTAGTCCCCATTGCTGTAACTTTATGATTATAAGCTCTTTAGCCCACCTTGGCTACTTGTTACTTCTTTGCCCCGTTCTAGCACAGCTTGCCAGCTTCTCCAACCTCAAGGCAAACACACCCCCAGATCAAAATTTGACAGAGGCATTCCGTGGATATGGAAGGCTTCTGAGCTGGGGGCAGGGTCACACTGTAGCCCCACCGGCTTTGAAGATGGCTACCACCGCAGTATTTAACTCAGTGCTATGCTGCAGGTCTATCTTGGATTTAAATATTTCTTTGTAAGTGATTCCCAATGGTGCTGACTTCTATCCTGGCCCTGGCCTAACTCTCTAGGGAGCCAGGGAAAGGCTGTGCTTCTTCCTTAGGGGAAATTTACCATCAAGGGGTCACGCTGGGCAAAAATGTCTTTACTAGGTATTTTGTCTTCCTTTCTTGAATTTGTTCATTGGCTTCTCAAATGTTTCCACTTTGAGGTTCTTACCATCTTATTTCCCCGATAAAAATAACACTAACATCAGCGACAATGACTAAGAATATAAACAAAAAAAAAAAAATCAAAAAGTCTCTATCCAGAAGTCAGAGAGCATGCAAACCTTTGTGGCAATTACAATAAAGCAAAAATGACTGAAACACATATAGTTCCTCCCAGTTTTCTTTGTGAAAGTAAGTACCCTTTTGGGTGCATTTAAAAATATACGTTTTATTTGTCCCTTAAGAATTTAATATAGATTTACAATGCAGTTTGATCATGTCCATTCCCTACTCCCTGGACCACTGCCCTGGAAACCCCTACATCTTTCTTCCAACTTCATATCTGTTCTGCGATTACTTTTTACAGAAAATTTCATATTAATTGAAGAGTTTATTTTCCTCTCTCAGATCTAAGTAAAGTCTATTTGTGTGAATGAAGTACTTTAGACCATGAGAAAACCCTCCCCTATTCTGTGCCACCATCCCCAAATCTCCGACACCTTGTCAGGAGGCAGCCATACCGGGTGCCCAAAGGAATTAGACTTGGGATTGAGTTTCATGGATTAATATTTCCCTCTTCCAAATCCGTCAACTGCTCAAACCTGCTTAGAGAAACAAGAACGCAGTGGGAGACAGTCCCAGAGCCAAAGGATCCCACACAGCTTAGCTCAGCTCACACACCTTTAAGTGCTGTTCCACCACTGTCCCCAAATTCAATTTCCATGGGGACACCCATCTAGCCTCCAGTGAGTGACCGTTTCTTGGGACGCGAGGCTCCTCTCAACGCTCAAACCCGCGACTCTCCCGCGTTGCCAGCTCTCTAGGTCTAAGTCAGTGGCGCGTGGCTGGACCCCTCTGTCCCAGCCTCCACTCCAAGGTATAAGCTCCCAGACTGGTTCTCAGCAGCCCCCTCTGGTGCTCGAGACGTTCAGGAAAGTTGCTGGGAGCGGTGGAGGGGCGTCATCGCCTCCTAGCAACGCTCCTAGCAACCGGATAACATCTGCTCCCTTTGGTCCAATGCGCGCCTAGAAAAGCCGCGCGCCCGCCTCGCGTTCTGAGCCGGAGCGAGAGGCGCTTCAGAGAAGGAGGGACCGACCTGCAGGAGCCGGCTGCCCCGCCGAGCTGCAGTCGCTGCCGCCGCTGCCACCGCTGTTGCTGTCAGAGCCCGTCCGAAGAGTGACACCTTCGCGAAAAACAGGAGCTGCGAACAGCAGTTGCACACGCAGTCTTCGGGTGAGTGGACCCCTCGTAAGGTATACCAGGACCCCTCCAGCCAGGCATCTGACCCCGAGGCCCAGAGAGGACGCGTTCCCTAGCATAGGAGGCTAGGGACTTGGCCTCGGATCCCACCCCGCCCCCAGCCATTGAAAAGTGACCAGCCACTGGTCCCAGATAACTTGATTTGATTTTTAAATCCCAGGATTGGATAGTGAGACTCCTCCTCGGCTCACTACTGTTCGGTTAGTGCTCAGAAGTTTTCCACCCTCCTTGATTTTGCTTTGCCTGGCTGCCTGAGGCTGGAGAGCTGGAGGCAGCGAGCGCCCAAAGGCAGCCTGTGGTTATGGACAAAATGACACGGAGTAGGCTCAGTCAACACGTTTGGAGAGCAGGCTTCTGTTTTAGGTCCTCATCTGGAAAGGGTCCATCTGGCCAGGAGCAGCCGTTCACGGGTCCTCAGCCTCCTGAGCAGTAACCATAGTAACTCACCTCTCTAGATGAGATCGTCCTTATTGGATGCCCGTCTTCCCTTGGAAAGCCCGTCTCTCTAAATATAGAAGATGATGAGATCCATGAGCGCACAGCCATGCAGACTAGGTGTGGTTAAACGGAACCCTTTGCTGAAAACTGTCTTCAGACGTGTAGCAGCGTCTGGCTACTTCGAACCTTGCCAGAAAGAGTCACTATGCCAGAGAAAGACCAAGTTACTGTGGTTCGAGTTAATTGTTTTGTGATGTTTGGAGAGAGCAACAGCCTGAAATCGGACAAGAGCTGGCTGTGGTTTTTAAAAATCAATCTTCCCCAAATAATCACCAGTAAATAACTGGTGTGATTAGTTACTGGGCACTTTCCAAATCTCTTAGAGGGAGTTGACCCTGCTCCTTCTCAAACATAAGTGATTGTGTGAGTTTGAAGGTTTATCATTCTATCTAAGCCAGATTCCAGATCGACCCCACCTCAAACATCTCAGTCCCCCACCCCCAGTCCCCAACCCGCTCACGCCATCTCCTTCCCTGATAACTAATTCATGTCTCTGCATCCCTGATTCGGTAGAGGTGACTTATGCCAGTATGTCTCCTTGTTTCAAGATCTCCGGTCACCATTCATGAGCCCGAGGCTGTGAGACATGCCCCATGTGCCAAGGGGAGTTCTCACCAAATCTTCTGAGGCCGTTCTAGACATACACTGTTCGGACTGAGTCAGCATTACCAGGTAATCACCAGCTGAAGAGAAGTTACTGTTTAAATATGTATCCAGAGAAATAAATGCTAATGTAGCATCGTGGCAACTTACAGGATCAATAGAAGGAAGGGGCTGTTTATACAGGCTATTGCTGGGCTGAAGTCAATAAAGGTTTTCTGTAAAAAGGACATTTGTGGGCTGTCAGACGTTCCTCTCTTAGACCCCTGTGATTTGGGTGGGCCAAGGGAGGGAACTTGAATCCCGGAAAATGTCAAGTGGAAGCTTTCTGAGCACACTGGCAGTGTGGGTCTGGGGTGAAAGAAGCCAAGAGAATTCTTCAAGTTGCCATAGGAGGTTGTGGGGACCTTTGGAATGCCAGTTTACATGAAGACTTATGATAGAGACCAAGATAGATAATTCTTCTTAATTATAACACCGAATTTGATGTCTAAGCGAATGTTCAGCTTCCTAGTATTGTGGAACTTGGTGTTCTGAGCAATCTCTGTGCAGTACCCTGCCAGAGGTGACTAGCCCGGCAAATGGTAAACTCAGAAAGATGAACCTTCATAGAGATGGGTGATTGGAGAGAATCTATTCAGAATCTCGTTCAAAAATTCTTTCTGATTTTATGTGGCTTTATGAATGTCATGAAACTTTGAAATCATTCATTTTTATGGTCATCTATGGAAATTGCTGTAGTTTAATAATGTTAGGGTAAGGTTACCATAGATAAACCACCCCCAAACTGCTGAGTTCAGTACCTCTTCAATAAATTGCCATCGTTTATTGTGAGGAGCAAATCCATGGAGAGCGATGAGACTCACTACAGTCTTCCAGGGGCTGTACAAGGGCTTTGTGTATGGCCCCATGCTCAGGAGTGTGTAAACAAAGCAGCCACGATGATTGGTTCGTGTATATGCACTAGTCTTGTAATTTATACACGTATTGTACATATGTATCATTTCTTATGTGATATACATAGAAGTTTAAAACCTCTGTGTCCTTTGATGTCTACCAATGACACTGTTGTCCATTGAGACCACTGTCGCAATCAAAAAGTCAAAGTGCTTCTCAAAATTTTGTCTTGATTTTTATCACGAAACTGTAATATGCAGAATAGGTACTGTACAGATTTTGGTGAACATGTCTGTTTGAAAATCACTTGTTGATGATGTCATAGCCATTAGTCCTAAATAAACAAAAAAATGGTGTCATGATAACAGACACTTAATCCTAGAAACATTGGTGGCTCCCACAGTTACAGCGAATCCACCAAAGAAAACATCAGTGTTAAAGGCGCTAAGTACCCTCCTCCGTGTAGCTGCCATCCACACGCCCACACTTTGGGTTATAAAGAGTGTGTGTGTGCGTGCTTGGGAATATGATGTTTAGATTAGATCAAGCCGAGATCAAACAGCCTAGGGCTGGAACCGAGAGCTAATTGCAGCCTTCCGTTTCCAGCTGCTCATTCGGTCAGGAAGTTTTTAGGCGCACACCACCGACATTCATGTTCGGATTTATGTCGTGAAGCTCCTGTAAGGCTTCGAAGATGCCTTGAAGCACAGTGGAGTCTTTGAAATCTCCATCAAGGCTTCCACGTCTAGGCTCTCTGCTCACGACTCAGTTTCAACAGGAAAAACATTCAAGTCCCAAGCATGCTTGGAAGTCAATGCATAGCCAGCTTAGACTGTCTTCCAGAGAAGTGTGTGCTTCTGAAACCTACATGACAACATAAATATGAAATAAAATATACATATGTATATATATGTATTTAGATCTACACATGAAAAGTAACTTTCTCAGAAATGGAGGCAGGTATGAACTGACCAAACTTTCAAGAATTGAGAAAAAGGTAGAAAAACCTGCCTTCATGTTGGGCCTAGGGGACTGAAGAAGCCAGTCTTGTTAACTCTCTTTATTTATATTGAATTTATATTAAAATTACATTTTTATTTTACATTAAAAAATAAGCTGCTTATTTAAATAATTCTAGTACATTATTTCCCTCTTTTAGTCTTACACAATTATTTTAATTTTTTTCGCCAGTCAAAATTATACAAAGACACCAATACAGGCTCATTCAATTTCAGGAAATAATTCTCAGAGGGACAAATGGGGGGGTTTTAGTGAAAGGCGGTAAAGGTTTACTAGCGTTGCATTCAGAACTGTCAAAGATAGCCTTATATTAAGAACAAACCAAGGATTCACTTTTATATTCTTGACTGTAGAGGCAAGAGAAAGTCTTCTTAATGGAGAGATAGGAGACTTCTAAATACTAGTGAGCGGGTGGAGAAGAGGCACAGATTTGAAACTGGCAACTCTGCAGGGCTGTACCAGAGGTCTGTGAGACTTCAGGTGCCTATCCAAAGGGATAGGTCAGGACCTGAAAAGGCTGGGGATGCTTCCCAAGAGAAGTGGGAATCAGGAGCCCAAAGGCTCAGTTCTGTCCCTAACTGCTACTTGTCATGTCCAGGTAAGACAGCCAGTGGCTTCGGAAGATGGTGGTCTGAGCTTGAGCATGATGCATTTTAAGGATGCCTCATGCCTGTGGAAGGAAGGCACCCACTGCTGAAGATACTTTTCTTGCTAGAGAATCTCTAGTTAAGGACTCAAAACTGACACCACGGGAGTGGCAGGCAGGACATCTCAACACCAGAACAAGGGCTTGTAGAGAAGCAAGTGGTGGCTCTGACTTGAATTTTACACAGACCTTGTTGGACAACTGAGGCAAACCTGGCCTTGGGAGTATTTTGTTGACACACCTAAATAAGATATGGTAATGGATGATATACAAACAAAGGAGCCTGTGCATGAGACTGGTTGAAAATGAAATGAAATTTATGCTCTGGCAATGCTGAAGCATGCATGGGCAGCCCATTTATGGTGGTTCTGTTGAACTTGTCCATATTGGGTTTCATGGTCAAAGTGGATGAGGAGGACTGACCAGGTCTCTTCCTCAAGAGGGCACCAGACCTCACTACAGATGGTTGTGAGCCACCATGTGGTTGCTGGGAATTGAACTCAGGACCTTTGGAATAGCAGTCAGTTTTCTTAACTGGTGAACCATCTCTCCAGCCCCATGACACTGGTTAGGGCTATCTAAAAGGCCTCTATTGTGCATAGGTCAGGGATCTAGACTCTCCTCCCTGAGCACAGGCCCTCAGTACCCACAAGAGTTAGAATCTCTCTCTAGATATTATTAGTGAGATAATTTTTGGAAGCCATATCAAGAAATGTAGATGTGTGGCCAATTTTCTGTCAGTCCCACTAAGGTGAAGGGTGCAGGGAATGGGGGGGGCACCATTCCCCCAGAAGGTGATAAATCACAAGGTGTACTCTCAAAGCTCATGACTTTTGGCCTCTGTCATTGTCATTGACTAACTTACTGGAGTAGTGAGCTGAGGTGCAGTGTAACTTCCTTATTGCCTGGCTGGTCACCTCTTGTTTAATGGCATTTTCTCTGGTTCAGTAATCAGTAGAACAAGATGGGTTTGTGGGACTGCTAATGCTCCGTTCAGTAGTCTACTTCTGTGCTTGGAACTATGCCAGGGGACCAGGAATCTCAGGCCAGACAGTGCTGCTGCTATCTTGAGACATCACTGGCTATCAGTCTCTCTGGAAGTTCCTAAGGAAGCCTTCCAGAATCTGCAACTTGTTGGTAATCTGAAACCACCAATAAAATCAATATTGTGCTTGGAATGGATGATAAATCTGAAGAAACAGATTGTTCCATTAGATTCAGAGCTAAACACTGACACCGAGCTCTGCTACCACAGAGCATCATATCATCCAGAAAGCATCATATCATCCAGAAAGGTGCTGGGGGCTTGTGGGGGTATCGAAAGAATGAAGATAGCTGATGGAGTACTGTTAGATATCAACAAAGCTATCTGTCCATGGAAAGCAAGCCAGTACAGCCTTGGACTTTGTTCCCATCTGCCTTCATGAACACACTCATGAATGTTTTATGTAACCTGTGCTTCACACCAGTGAGGGCACAAATGTCCTACATATAACATGATGCTTCTGAGTAGGATGCATATTCATGTTTTGAAAAGGGGTCATTGCAATCATGATACATCGCAGTGATTGAGCTGAAATTGAGTGTGTGTGACAGACATAGAAGAAAATGCTTGTAAACCACCATCTCAGCTGAATGACATACACATTAGTGAATTGGAAGTTGTTGCCCCCCCACCCACCCATGAAAAAAGACCTCAGGCTCTTTCAGGTTACACCCTGAAGACACAAAACAAATAACAGAGCTTAAATTTGTCATGGTGGAATGCTTTAAGCCATGCAGTACGACCGCAAACTATGGCTATCAGGGTCAGATGAGATAATTCTCTTTGTTGTTATTTCTGTTTGGTGTTTCTTTGGTTGCATTGAGGACTGAGCCCAAGTCCTGGGCATGCACCATGACCGCCCTACCACCGAGTTGGATTTTTAGCCTTTAGGATGAAAACTATCACATCTGATAGTTTTCCTCTCAGCTGAGGCTGGTTTAGACAACAGAACACTTATACTTTCAAAGGCCAATGCTAGGCTAACATCACAAAAGGAGACCTGATAAGGCCATGCTTTGTCTGTGACAGGCATGGGCTATTGGTTCAGTGTAGCTCATTGCTCTTTCTTGGGTTTCTTCTTTGACTTAAAAAAAATAAATTACTTAGTTGGGTGTTCTTTTACTGTTGTCTGCCCTTTCAAAGTGTTTATAAATTAATTTGCTGATGATGTTGCCTTAATGTACTGTCCCTGGGCCTCCTACCAAATGAAATCACTTGAATGTTAACAGGATTCCAGTTGCCTGGAGGCAAATGCAGAGCAATAAGGAAGCAATCGTTTGTAATCGGATTTTAAGCATTTATTTAAAGACATATATATGAATTGCCTTGCCAGAGCTCTAATGACCGGTGGGCCAGTCTGGTTTGTGGCTTTTGCTGTGTTACTTGCTTGAGCTCTTACATTCTTACACTTACATGCACAGACATTTTGTGTGACCCAGAGGGTACAGCATTAGAAGTAATTTTAATGTTCAAACCAGCATTAGCTGTTTCATTTCAGAAATAAATTCCATCTCAGCTCAATTCAGTTTTGTAATTTGTAAACTCGGGATGCTGACTCTAAAGGCATATAGTCACATTGCTCTTGTTTATTCATTGGGTTTTAGGTGAATTACAAGCTTTTTGGTTGCAGGGACATAAGCGCATTTATTCCTGTCTACTCAGTCACAGCAAGTGAACATCTTTGGGCATTCAGATCAGCACTAATGAGGCGTCCGGGAGATTAGCTAAACGTTTAGTAGATAGTTCACATTTCCTTAGCCCCAAATGCACGACCAATAACACGTTCTCAGAGAGGTTATGAGATTTGTATAATGTCTTTCAACTTTACTCTCTGAGCTATCTTCTTGGAAGCTTTCACCCAATAGCTATCCCCTCTGAGTTCGGGTGGTGGAAATGAGCTTTAGGTCTGAGCTAGTAGGGTGGGGTGGGCCTGGCTTTCGTGTGACTGGTCTCGGTCTATTGGCACTCATTATTATGACTTGATATGGGGTATATATATATTAGGTGTGATGTTAGTTTGCATAACCACAGGAGCCAGTGTATTTCTAACCCTGCAAATGATATTGGTAACGAGTTTAGGTAATTTGTTTAAAGTCCCACAACCAAGAAGCTATAGAGCTGGAGATAAACCTATGCCTTCCCCTGCTTCCCGACCCCCAACTCTTAGCCACACAACTGGCTGTCAACCAGAGTCTCTTCTGGGCCATGGTTTCCTCATCTGCACTCAGAGGAGGCTGACCAGCATGATCAGTAGCGTAGCTGCCAGCTCTGAAGCTTTGGAGTTGTAATCCAGCAAGTAAACAGATGAGGCAACTTACGTTTGCTACCTACTTTAGCCTCAAAGTGGCTAAAACCATCTTCCAAAAAGTGATGTGGAAAACATTGCAAAGAGCCAGGCAGCTAGCATGGAGGGAATTGCCAAGCTGACAGCAGCTGTGAAAGCTGCTCAGAGGTTCAGCAGCCAGCAGTGGGAGTGTTTCCCCAAGAACAATAAACTGAGTGACTAAGAGCCCTGCCTAGGAGGAGCAGCCTCAGGTCTAGACCTCTGAGTATTTAATCTGTATTTCCAAACGCTGATGCTAATTTCTGGAATATAGCCACCCAGAATCCTTAGAATGAATATATATATCTACATATATAGAGAGTATGAATTCATTATATGTATTACATATAGTAATATGAGTATGAATTCATTACATATATGTACACACACACACACACACACACACACACACACAATTTGTTAAGTTGAAATAGCTTTCTTGAAGGATCTCTTGGAAGTGGGAAACAGAGCAGTAAGTTTGACACGTTGTTCTCCAAGCTAAAACTTGTCCTCCACTGTGTTACGAATGTCCTTTTAACTTGCTGCAAATATTCCA
This sequence comes from Ondatra zibethicus, assembly GCA_004026605.1. Lineage (NCBI taxonomy): Eukaryota > Metazoa > Chordata > Mammalia > Rodentia > Cricetidae > Ondatra > Ondatra zibethicus. The sequence continues at coordinate 14,586 of PVIU01004467.1, read as the reverse complement.
TACTTAAGGTGATGAAGCACGCCAATGTTGACTAAAGGACACTATATAGATGGAAACAATGTTGCTTCTGGCAAAGTTGTGCTTCTTATTTCCGAGTCTTTCCTCACTCTACCCCTCACTAGAGTAATTCACTAGATCTCACCAAGAGAAATTGTAACCTACCTAAGCACCAATGCTGGTATCAGGCATTGAAGCCTCTTAAGGTGAACCCAGGGAGTCCTGTTAAATATGGACTTCATTCTTTCCTGTGTAATTAAAATGTGAGCTGGCTTCTTTCATGATGGAAAAAAAAGAAAGCACCCAAGTTAATAAAGGGAAGCAATAGCCACAATCAACCCCATCTCTTGGCTACCAGTTGATTGGCTGAGTTCAATTTTCATTACCCACTTGTTTAGTTGCCCTGTGCTATAACACTTAGGTTCTCAAAAATGTGGTCCAGGCAAGCCAGCGTCGATCTAATTGGGAAATGGGGTAAAAGGGCACATTTTCTCATCCAGACCCAATGGAAGGGTAGAGCAGTAGGGCTCAGCAAGCAGTTTATGTTAAGGAGCCCCGCGAGGGATTTTGATGCGTGCTAACATTTGAGAACCACTATTACATCAATGAGTTAGATGGCTAATTCAAAAGTAGGAATAAAGCTGGGCTGCTGTGGTGGCGCACGCCTTTAATCCCAGCACTTGGGAGGCAGAGGCAGGTGGAGCTCTGTGAGTTCAAGGCCAACCTGGTCTACAAGAGCTAGTTCCAGGACAGGCTCCAAAGCTACAGAGAAACCTTGTCTCAAAAAACAAAACAAAACAAAAAACCCCAAACAACAACAACAACAACAAACTAGGGGCTGGGGACATGAATGGCTCAGCATGTAAAGTGCTTGCTGTATAAACATGAAGACCTGAATTTGGATCCCAAGCACTCATGTAAAAGCCAGGCTGTGGTAAGGCCCTGTAATCTGAATGCTGAGAAGGTGAGGGCAAGAGGGTCCCTAGGGCTTCCTGGCTAGTCTTGCCAGTTTGTGAGTCCAGCCTTAGTGAGACAGCTCTTCTCAAATATGTAATGTGCAGCTCAAGTGTGGAAGAAAATCCATGTTGATATCTGACCTCCGTTTGCATGTGCACCTTATGTAGAGGTGTACAAACAGGAACACATACACACGCATATACCACACACACAGGCACATACAGGTGTACATGTGTGTGCTCACACACGATAACAGTCATTATCACAAGGGATAAACTAAAGTCTTGTTATCTAGTTATTTGATGACTAGCTTTCAAAGTGATTCTAATGGTTCCATTCTCTTAAAAACAAAGCAGACAACCCCTAGAAAACTGGGCTTGGTGATGGTTTTGTTTGTTTTATTTGATCAGTATTCTTCTTTTCCTCCAGCCCTTTTAAACCAGTGAAGAATCTACATAAGCTGTGTTTTGTTTATTAAGTTCAGGAACTATGTGTGGCGCTTCAGCTACTGAGTCCTCGTGGCAGCATGGGTCTCTTTTAGGTCCCGTATGCAAGCGCTTTGAGTCCTGGATCCCTTAGTGAGACATATCCGCACTAACATGGCTTTCTTGGAGCTGTAACCCACAGCAGCACTGGGGGGACGTTGGGATGCTTGAGCTGAGGCCTGTCACTTTCCCTGCTGGCTCAGGAGAACCCTCCAGCTGCAGAAGGGCTACATGAAGGTTATGTGTGCATGCCTCCGAGACAAAGGGAACAGTACAGAAAGGAGGTTATCAAAGAGTGTATTTTTAATATTTAAGCTCGTTAAAGCTCTGCATTTTAGAGGAAAAGCATCAAATGTCTTGGTATAAATGTATTTAACCCACATGTCTTTACATACTCATTATTTCGTGAATCGAGTGATTCTAACACAAATATTTGAGGGTCTGAGTTAGGGTAAATAAATTGTTTAAGTGTGCTTAGGCCCCTGGAGGTTGAATGAGTACTGAACTGAACTCCGTTTGTTTTCTACATTCACTGGGCTTTGAATTGAAAGCCCCTGTATTGCTACCTTTCTGTGGTCACAGCGCCATCTAGAGTACATCCTGGGAACCCATTCGGAAATCTTGGAGAACTGTTTCTCCTTAAAGTCAGAATCCTCAGCTGCAGCAGCATTTTCGAGGAGGAAACAAAGGTTCCTATTTTCACATATTACACTAAAGCCATTATACTAGCCATTCTCTTCCGTTTCCTAATGATTAACCTCAGTTATGCCAAATGTCAGGATGATGGCTAAATCATAATCATATAAAATGGTTTTGCCAGAAGATATAGGCTTATGTTAATTAATTAATTAATTAATTTTGTTGTTCATTTTTGAAATTGCATATTAATTACAACACTTCTCACTTTACTTTTCTCCCTCCAAGCCTCCCAAATACAAATACCATTCCTGCTCTCCTTCGTGGGCCTCATCAGTTGTTACAGTATACACACACACACACACACACACACACACACACACATATTTGTGTATTCCTATATATAACCTGTTTAGTCCATATGACGTTACTCGTATGTATGTTTTTAGAGCTGACCATTTGGCACTGAACAAAAACTTGGCATTCTCTTCCCTAGGGAGGGCCACCTCCCCCACTCACAGCCTTCCTCAATTGCCTGTAGTTCTTTGTTTAGAGTTGAGGTCACTTGGACATTTTCCTGTACAGTTTGAAATGTCTGTCTTTGTTCAGCTCTTATTTGGCTGGTCGTGCTGGTGAGACTTTATGCTCATAGCTTCTGATATTTCTAGGAGACACAATCTCAGAGCAAACTCTGACGCTTGCAATCCTTCTGCCTTCTCTTCTTCACTGTTCCCCGAACTTTGGGTGAGGGAGCATTTTGTAGATGTGTCCTTGGGACCCGGCTCCACAGCTCTGCATTGTGATTGGTTGTGATTTTCTGTGTCTCGGCCTGTTACAAAAAGAAGTTTCCTTGATGTGGGGTGAAGACTACATTCTGTTTGGATTATACCATTATGTTTAAAGGCATAATTGGGTCAATAACTCTTTTATGTCACTTTGATTACTCCAGAAGTGTTAGCATCCCCAGAGTATTGGGAAGATTAGCAAAAAGAGTGAGGGAAACATTACTCAACCCCTTCCAGTATATATTTTGTGTATCAATGTCAAACTCGGGTATATTTTGGCACAAAAAGCATGAAATTAAACTTGAATTTGATTTCTGTGGCTGCATAAGGAGATGAACATAGAACTCTAAATGCAACCATCTATTTTGGATCTGAAATGATGGCATTTTTCTGCCAATAGGCATTTCAATCATAAGACAATTGCCAACAATAGTGCTGTTTGGTGAGAAGGTAGCAATCTCTGGGGGCACTGGGACTTCTGTTTACAAATGGTCTCCACCTGATGAAGCGCTTTGTCATGATGCCATCTGACCTTTCCCCAACTGTATTTTGTTTTAGCTTATCCAAGAGAAGTGCCGTCATATTCATTAACAACGTCGAAAGTAGCCTACTTTAAGAGGAAATATGCAGAAGAAGAAGATTTACATCAAGGTTACCATGGGTGTTTTCCAAAAGTAAGGATTTACTTTTCTCCCAACAGCCCCCCCTTCCCCGCCCCCAAATGTCGTTGAAAGCGTGAAGCGCTAGCTTCCGTTTCTCTATGCGGAGAGTAATGTCTCTGTTTGCTCCCTAGCACCTGATATTACCCGAAGACAGGACCTGTATCCTCAAACTTTCCCTGGAGAAGCTCAGGTTTCTCGAAGACCCAGAAACCTACTTAAGGAGGTCTGTGTTAATTAACAATTTGCTGAGGAAGATACACCTAGAGACGGAGAAAGAGAGCTATGAATACTTTAAGGAATCTCCCTCCTATAAGACTGCTTATTCGGATACAAGAAAACGGCTGAAGTTTATGGTACAGGAGTGCTGTTCCCAGTCTCTCTACTATGAAGAGCTGCATTCCTACCACATTGTGCCTTATGCTTCGGAGAATGCCATCTACGGGATGGGCTACACTGGTGACCACTTGGAGCAAAATTCTCAGTTGCTTATTTATAAAATGAATTAAAGTAACTGTTAAGTTCATTGATATTTTGTTTCTAAATGCCTGAACTGTTTATAGTGAAGATGTTAATATAAGACACTAATCATCAGTGCACTTGGTCTCAGTGATGAGATGCATGCTGAAATGGGGAGAGAACCATGGGTATTTCTTACCCAGCAATCCTTAGTGCCATCACATTGAATGGAAAATATACCCACTTTATCATAAAGCAGTGAATCGACGTATTAGAAGAAAAGGTTTTTAAAATTGTTTTGAGATAGGAAGGGATTGATCTCTGGTCAACCTGTGAGGTTAAAATTCTTAAGTCATTCTCCCATCTAAATTCTACCTACTCTTATTGAACATTAGCCAAAATAAAAGCATATTAAATTGATAATGTTGTGACCCTGAGGACTAGGGCTGGAATGAATCTAATTTTATTTATGCAGTGAGAGTTCCGTCCTTTCAGAAATTCTATGGCTTGTCAAACACTGTGCCAAATGGTCATTTGTCGTTAGTATGTATCCTTTAACCATGAATGGCAGTTCAAGATGGGGTCAGTATATATTGAAGCTTACTTGCTCAGTGTAACAACTGGATTACCCCAGTCTCATCCACCTTCTTCTTCTTCTTCTTCTTCTTCTTCTTCTTCTTCTTCTTCTTCTTCTTCTTCTTCTTCTTCTTCTTCTTCTTCTTCTTCTTCTTCTTTCTTTCTTTCTTTCTCCTCCTCCTCCTCTTCCTTCTCCTCCTTCCTCTTCCTCTTTCTTTTCCTCCTCCTTCTTGATTACTCTTATTTGATCTGAACAGACTTTCTCTTTAAGAATGAAATATAATAAATTAGCATATAGGATCATTTTTAAGTTCTACGGGTTGATTAACATTTGTGCTGGGCCTTTTAGAGTGGAAATTTTATTTATGATCTTACTTTTTTATAGGCTGTGAAGCTCAGGAAAGGGTAGGCAGGCAAAATATGTTTTTAATAGGATGATAATTTTTTTAATAATCCTGCTCTGGAAAGTTGACGAGAATAATAGAATTTAGACATGTTGTTATTTCTTCATCCTGCTAAGAGCTCACGGAAGGTGCTGGGATGAAACATTGCACTGATTTTTGTACAGCAGTCGATCACTTACCACTTAACAAAATGTCTGAGAATGCCTTTGTAGGGAGGTTTAGGTGAGTTCCTGTGTTTTAAAGTTCTAAGGGTGAAGAGGTAACAAGTTGGATAGATTTATGACATTGTTGGAAGTGAATCATCATGTTCTTGTGGTTTGAGTGAGACGTCTGACATCTGGGTCCGAAGTTTTGGTCCTATGGAGTATTTCATTTAAAGAACTGCTGTTGTTGACAAAAATAGATTGGGAAAACTAGGTGCCAAAGGTGTATTAAGAAAATACCAAAGACTGAACGATGAGGGTTAGGTAGACTATGATAGTGAAGCTAGCAAAGACAAGGTTCTGAACCAAGGACGGCATGGGTAGTGTGGAAATATTGTTAAGGGCTTCACAGTGACTGGTTTGCTGGTGTGCCTCCTGAGTGCTTTGTTCAGAATGATGGCAAACAGGAATATGATGCTAAATTAAGATGTCAAGTTTTTGTGACTCAAATATGGCAACTGTCAACACAATGTCATTCCTTAGCTGAAGTGCTGTCTTGTAACAAGGCTGGCTGCATCTTACTTTGCTTTTATTTTTGATACCACATTTGGGTCCTGTGATAAATCACCAAGGTGACTTTGTACAAAGAATATGGGCTCTCTAACTAGATTGCATTGAGCAAGACTACAAAGATCCAAGTAGATCCAAGTGTCAGGTTTATATTAATTGCTCAATCAACATTATGAAAAGTGATTTAGAATAAGGTAGTATTTATAGTAAGAGGTAAAGGCATACAGACAAGTTAGTATGACTGGTGAGATGCCTTTAAAACCCATATAGAAATTTCAAATTTAGTTGAAGAGTAAGATTTAGCACAAAAGTTTAATAGTTTTATTTCATTGCTTATAAAAGGACACATTGCTCAGAAAACTTCTTTCAAAAATATAGATTTATTTGAAAATGAGGCTAGTCCCAAAACTCCAAATTTGATAGGATAATTATGTGATCATAAGTCTAAAAATAGAATCAGTTATCTGATGCTTTTAAAATTTTTTTGAAGGAACACCTGGTATGACTTACCACACCGCCTTTAAGAAGAGGCCACCAATGCTAACAAGTATGACATTTTATAAAGCACACATTTAACTTGGTTAGGTATAGAAATACACTTTTGAGAATAGAAGAGAAAGGAAGAGAAAAAAATCGAGAAAGTGTAAATTTGTAATATTTCCTGTATGTCAGAAACCTTAAACAAGTCAGAACTCCGGGACAAAGAACCAGTAACACATGTAAAAATTTGTTTTATTTCAAGACATCATTACCTGAGCACTTTGATCTGCACATTCGTATATAAGCTGTCTTAGAAGCCAGTGGTATTTGTGATTCTACTTTTATTTAAATATGCATTGATTTAAAAAGAGATTATTTAAAAATACTTTTTAGTGCAAATAATTTCCCCCAATAAACTGCTCATAGATAAGGACTTGACAAGTGTTATCTTGATTTTTCTTTTAAACTTGTATTTAAATTCTGCAGACTTGCCCAAGCTAGCCAGTGGATGACTATGATCTTGCCAGGGTCATCTGGGGTAGAGGGATATCCTACCCATTTCTGCTATGCTCATGACTTCTGCCTGTTCTACTGTGGATGGTGCCAGCACAAGTTACAGCTCTTTTGACTCTTGGCATCCTTCCTCTGGTGACAGAAATCATCCTTAGGATAGGGAAGCTGAAATGAGAAATCTGAATCTATGTGTTGTCCTGCTTATTCCTGCAGGTGCCATAAGGTACTCTTGCCAAAAAGAACACATGCACACTCGCACACACAGACACATACACAGACACAAACAGATATGCATAGGTTTATGCACACAGAGGCACGCACATATATACATAGATTTACACACACACACACACACACGACAGAGTGCGTGAGAGAGATGGAGACAGAGACATACAGATATGCACATACAGACACATAGACACACACAGATATGCATACAGAGACACGCAGAAATGTGCACACACACACAAGGCTTGCAGAGCAGAACACGAGGAAACAAAGAAAAGGAGGTGAGAAAAATGAAGAAGAAAAATAAAAGAGAGGGCAAGGGAACAGGAGCAGGCAGGATTCGTAAGTGAGAGAGCAGAGCACATGGTCTCATGTGAGGGATTATTTGCTGTTTTCATTTTCTCTTTCCTGTGTCCACTGTACATAAGGCAGCTGCTATCTGAATGGGTTGATCATCTCTGTCATTCAGCAACGATGCTTAACATTAGATTCTATTCAGCGCAGAGGAGATTTCAAATATGGAATTACTACAAGATGCTGCTGAAACTGGACTCTGGGTAGACCAGTGAAGAAAAAACAGAAAACACAGTTGGAGGAGATGCTAAATCCTGAGGCTGTGTACAAATGTGTATGCTCAAATGCAAAACTGTTTGCCATGCACCTCTCAAGGGTAAGCAGGTTGGTGGCAGGAGACTTGGGCAGAAGTGCAGAGCTCCTCTTAGGGTTGAACGCTGTGCCAGAGTTGGGGGTGTGACCCAAGTGATACCCAGTCACTTGGCTCAGTTTCCCCTAAAAGAACTGAGATAATTTGGCACTTGCCTTTTCTTTTCCAAACTGTAATGGCTCTGCAGTATCTTTCTCCAATTGTGTTTGCAGGAGATAAGATGCACAGGGGAGAGGCAGTTGAACTAATGCAGAGCAGGACATCAAAGAGATGCAGACACTGTACTTCACGACGTCTTATTTTATGCTTGGAAGCATAGGATGCCTCCATTGCCTGGGGTGATGAGGCTGGTCTGCACTCATCTCTGGGATGTCTCCTCAGGAGATGGTGGGGAAACAAACTCAAGTACATAACAATCTGGCCATCTCTCTAGTTTCTCTTGCTCTTCTACAGGGTGAACCAGGTTAATATTCATGTCAAGGGTGGTCCAAAAGGACAATCATAATGGGTGGACTGCAGCCTAGAAGCTGCAGTGTGGCATCAGGAAGGCCAGAGAGACAGCCGTTGCTCATTTGTCATTTGTTATGAATGGGACTGGGGAACTTCTTAATACCTGTTACTGAAGCCATCTTACTGTCCCACGAGCTGCCTCTCCGATTCACAGCTGTGTTCCCTGGTCCCCAGTCTTTTGTTCATCCATTCTCACACAGACAATGATCTGCCCAGAGATACTCATAGGAGGATAACAGCTTAAAATTCTGGCCAAATTCCTTTGAGAAAGGGCTCCAGAGTTTATCAAACTGGAATCCGTTCACAGTAATGTTATTGGTTGGACACATTTTTTCTTAAATGACCATCTTGGTCACTGAGTACTTGTGAGTTAAAGTAGTATTCCTGTTTCTAGAATTCAGTGTGTAGCAATCATGTTTTGCTAAGAAAATTCCTGTGTTGGAAACAAAGATTGTATATAATTAATTCAAATACTTTATGTAATGTATGTCGATTTAACTTACATATTGTTATTCTTAAACTTTACTACTATATATTAGCAACATGACAAGTGCCATTTTTTATTTTTAAAGTGAATTGTGTCTGAAAATTGATATATTCCTGGTTGAAATTTTGGGGCAAAATTTCCACATGAAGACAATTCTGTCTTTCCTTAAGGCTTATGTTATATCGTTGACTGACTTAAGACCATTCCTCTGCATTGACACTTCAGACATTCTATTCCCCAGTGGTCTTGTTTATAATGCATACTCTTCTTTGTAGGTCTTTGATGGGACCCAAGTCTACATTTTTTCAATCTTCTCAGTGAGTGTGCTTTTGAGTAGGAAGATTATTTGTAATTTCAGGATGAAAACACAAATGCAGCCTACACGCGAATGTCCCTGCCAGCTTTCCACAGCAAGCTTTTTCCTTTTGAGAAATACAAAAGTGGGTGTGCCGCCACACATGTACAATTCCAGCACCTGGGAGGTAGAGGCAAGAGTGTCAGGAGCTCCAGGTCTTCCTCAGCTCTGCAGTGAGCTTGAGATCAGCCTGGGCTACATGCGATGACCCTGTCTCAAGGGGGGAAACAGAGAGAAGAAACAGCAAAACTAAGTATCACAGAGCCATAAAACTCTGTGTTCAAAAGAGTCACAAACATAAAACAGCATGGGAATTGATTTCTGTTAGAAAATTGGAACCAAACCAAGCATGCATGAGGACCAAACCTAGAGTTCTGTCCCCTTATCAGTCAGTGGAATGTCTTCCCTCGGTCACCCTGAATCTAAGGGAGCTTCGATTGGGAACACTGGAGCAAGTATAAACTATTCCAGAGTTAACAAGAATTTGACAATCTCTTGCTTGGTTAAATCTGCCGCTATACTCTATAAACCCAGAGTTCCGGGGTTGCTGGGATGGAGAGAAGCTCAAGAAAATGACCTTGGGTTGTTCCCTTCACCCCTTGTTTTGAACTCTGAGTTCTCTTCTATACAAGATTCTGCCCCTGCCAGGGACTCCCTACTTCTTCTCAGGCTGGGGAGGTCCCAGTAAAAGGCTGGAGGATCGGTAAATGAAGAGTTGCGTAAGTTGTCTGGTTTGAGTGCGCCCTGTGTTTCCGTCAGGCTCTCTTCTGGGCGTGAGCTTTGGTATCACGATTGTGAAACAGTGTCGGAATAGTCTGTTAATGATGGGAGAGCAGCAGAAGTGTGGCTCCAAGGGATTGCACTCAGATGTGGGACAGATGGCCTTCTACCATATCTATCTGGGGAAACGTGTATCTGTTACATAACCTAAAATATGTCTTCTTCACATTTTAAAGATATTTGGGTCATGGTTTAAAGTTTTGATTGCATTTTTTTAAGCTGAGAGGAAGAAGGGTAACTGTATTTTACAACGTATTTGACATGTTCCTAATAAAGTTTTATTACTGGTGAAATATGGAACCCTTTGTGAAGCAGGGGAGGTGGAGGTCTCATTTTAAAGACCGGTGGCCCTAGTTTTCTTTGCAGGGCTTTCAGTGCAGCGTGTGTGGGTTGAAAGATGCATCATCTCAAGGAGCATTTTTCTTTGTGACATCTGACCCTGAATGTCAGGTAGTGGCAGTCATTAACAATAAGACATGACAGTCTATGGATTTCAGCATTAAGGATAGTTGCTTTCTCTCCGGTGAACTCAACAGGTGTGCCCACTGTTTCTTAGTGGTAGATTTACTGGGAGAAATAGGTGTGTAGAATACATCAGAGAGACACATTCTTTCTCTGCTGTTTGTTACTGGCATTGCAAACAAATGACAGCCAAGTCCCCTGTCAGCCATGGATGGGTGTGGCACACAAATAGCCAGGGTAAGATGTTTGCAACCAGATAGCACTTTCCTGTACACATCCAGTCAGACAACTTTCTTAAGAATATAGTTACTTTAGTAACTCAAGAATAACTGATCACACAAATGACAGGGATCTGGGGAAGTGTTCAGCCAAGAGACAGTGAGTATATTGCCACAGCTATTTCTTCATCATGGGATAGGTCCTCTATAGTCTTCCAAGTGTTCCACACACAGTGATGTCTCCCTAACTATTCCCGTACCTGAAAGCAACTTTTGCCATCACCCCGGGGATGTGATGATTAGAAATGTGTGCCCAGGGTGCTATGTAAACGCAAGCATCACAAGATCATTGCACCGAATGAAGATAGAGAAGCATTATTACTAAAACACAGAGCCACTTGGGCCAATTCCTGCCATAGTACTTTAATAGTTCATAAGGAAGGCAGATATAGAGGTTTAATCTGCTGCCTCATAGTCCCCATTTCATCAGTTGATATATAAGATACATGGCAATTATTTGATTATCAAATTAAAATGATGTCATCCTCATTTGGCCCCTTTCTGGAAAGACTTCCTCCAGGGTGCTTCAGGACACTACTGGGCACTAGCCAGATGTACATGCCAGGTGGTTGACATCACTCTCGGAGTTGGCTGTGGCTCATTTGTCAATACAACATCACCATGGACGTCTGGGGAAAGACACTACTTGTGGTCACTGTGAATAGGGAAACTGTCCTGGCAGTGGGCCTTTGTTCTTATTGCCCTATTTTTATAAGATCTTCCTTTGCATGTCACACTCTCCAAGGATATTTTCTGCATTGATAGTAAATAATTAAGGGACTTAAATAAACCATCAACTGCTGTCTCTGCCTTTCAAGGTGAGGGGCAACTATAGAAACTCTCTGCTTGATGTCATCCATAGGTCATTAGGATCTGGGAAACATTCTAAAGCTTTAAGCGGTTCACTGTCTCTGGTCTGAATGCTGCATCCTTTCCCGGATCCCTGCATAATTGAAAGGAACCAAATTGATTGCATAGCATAGGGGAAAAGAGCTCTCTGCCCAGGGAGAAGAAACAATCTACCTGTGGGCAGGAAGAATCATCGGAGTGACCCAGACAACCACTGCAAATGCACCAGGGACTTAAAGATTTGTTTCTATATTTAGAAGGAAAGAATTCTGGGCATGATCCCAAAACTTGATAGCTTTTTTTCTTCCTTCTTTGAATTTGCTCTAAGGGTGTGAGTGCCTTTCAGACAGATGGCTGAGATGATTGCTACTCTCACTTCATGTATTTTCACCGGCCTTTGGTTTCAGCTGAAGAAAAGTTTAGATCATTTTACATACCTCTGGCCTACTACTTTATAAACGTGTGCCTGTTACCCTGGAACAAGTGCCAAAGGAATGGTCCTGAATACAGGAATAGGTGTCAGCTGAGAGAGTTTAGGTGCTGCCCACAGACAAAAGCACGATTGCAGCTTTGAACACCTGCACCTGGAGGGAATGGAAATACCCAGTTTGCACATTAAGTATGACATCATAGTTCCTCGGGCATCACTTTAGTCCTCGCTGTCTCTTCCCTTAAAAAGAAAGTCTGGGCTTAGAGGAGGTGCCTTGGTTGGTAAAGTGATTGCAGTGCAGGCATAACCCAGGGCTGCAGCCCCAGCATCCATGCACTTGCTGCCTCAGTGCATATGTTTAATACTCAGTGTTGGGAGGTAGGGACAGGGTAGCTTGCTGGGGATTGCTGAACAGCCAGACTAGCTTCTTGGTGAGTTCCAGTGTAGTGAGAAAGCTTGTTTCAAGACTAAAAGTGGGGCAACTGAGGCAGACACCTGGAGTCAACCTCTGACCTCCATGCAGACCGCTTTCCCATGAAATAAAAAGTCTGTTACCTGGGAACGTCTAGCCAAGTTTCCCATCCAAAGAGGTGAGAAATCCATGGCATTAAACCTCCTTGTCATTATGGATGCTTCTTGTTAGCTGGGTTGTGAAAAGCTGTTAATTAAAAGACTGGTTTCCAAGTTGGGTGGTGGTGGCGCATGCCTTTAATCCCAGCACTCAGGAGGCAGAGGCAGGTAGATCTTTGTGAGTGCTAGGCCAGCCTGGTCTGCAGAGCGAGTTTGAGGACAGCCAAGCCTACACAGAGAAACACTATCTCGGAAAAAAACCCAAAAAAACAAAAGCCTGGTTTCCTGCAATTTTACTTATTGTGACTGGTGGCTACCAGATTTTAGCCTCTCATAGGTATCTGGAGACTGAGGAGACCCTAGACTGCAGTGAGATTTAAAAGATACTACCCTGGTGCGAATAGGCTAATATAGAGGGAATAAGAGAAGATTGCAAGGGCAATCTAAGTCAAGAAGTTTACCTAAATTCTGTGATGTACACAGGCTTTACCAGGTGTGCCGGGTTTGCTTCTTGTCAAGAAAAACTATAGGGTCAAGCTGGGAAGAGGAAACCTCAGCTGAGAAAATGTCTCCACGAGATGAGCCTGTAGGCAAGTCTTTTTTTGTTTTTCCTTTTTCTTCTTTAAAATGACGAATGATGTGTGAGGGCCACACACACTGCACAGGTGGTCTTGGGTTGTGTGAAAGTTCAGGCTGAGCAAGCTGTGGAGGGCAAGCCCGTAAGCAGCCTTCCTCCATGCTCTTTGCTTCAGTCCCTGACCTCGACTTCCCTTAATGATGGACTGTGATGGGGGAATTATAAACTAAATTAATCTTTCTTCCCAAGTTGGTTTAAGCCCAGTAATAGAAAGGAAAATAATATGATGAAAATATGATGTAGCACAAATTCTTATTGGTCTTAATAATAAAAACCTGGAGTTAGATATTAGGGGGTAAAAGCTGAAAGATCAGAGAACCAGAGCAGCCAGCCACTAGTTCTTAGCTCTACTGAATCCTCAGACCAAAGGGGTGAATTCTCAAACTGAATGCCTTGAGTTCCTGAGTTCCTGTTTCCTCCCGCCTTATAGTCCTCTTTCTGTCCAGCCATATCCCTTCCTGTCTCCACCTTCTAATGTTGGGATTAAAGGTGTTTGACTCCCAAGTACTGTGATTAAAGGCGTGAGCCACTGCTTCCTGGCTCTGTTTCTCTTTGAGACTGGGTAAATCTAGTGTAGCCCAGGATGGCTGTGTATTTACAGAGATGGGTATGCCTCTGCCTCTCAAGTGCTGGGATTAAAGGTGCATGCCACCATTACCTGACCTCTATGGCTAACTGCTGGCTTACTCCACACTCTGATCCTCAGGCAAGCTTTATTTGTTATAACAGAAACAAAATATCACCACAATATACTCTCTAGTTGGGGACAAAATTTAAGACTTAGCGAGAGAGCTGGCCAACAGGTAAGAGTACTGTGGGCAGGTTGCTCCACCATTTCCACTACCCATTGGACTCTGTAACCTACAATAACCACTCTGCTGCCCAAACCCACTGAACCCATCATCCTTCCCCAGTCAACTATCCTCCGCAACATCAGCATTCCTCCCCAAGTTAGCTATCCTCCCCGCAACATCAGCAGGCCCTAGAGGCACAAGCACCACCTATATCGGTTGGAAGAACAGACCCACACTGCTGCCCAATCCCACCTACAGCATCTTTCCTGTGAACAGTCCTCTCCAGCCACATCAGCAGACCCTATAGGCACACGAGCCAGCCACACCATTTGGAAGAACAGGCATAGGCAAAACCTATACTAGTTGGAAGAACAGACCCCATAGATACAATAAAGCCCACACCACCCAGAAGAACTGGATAATATGCTGGATCTAGGCAGCCAACCCCCCCCCACAACCTGAGTTGAGATGACTTACTCAACTTGACAACCCGCCAATCACTAGAACCCTTGGTCACTGAGGCCAAAAGACAATTAAAAAAAAACAAACAAACAAACAGACAATAAAGGAACAAAAGACCCATCCAACAAAGACATCACAAGAATCAACACCTGCAGCTATAACTATCCCAAACCCAAACTATTACCCAGATAGGTAAACGGCAGTGTAAGAACTACATAAAGAGACAGTGTGCCTGAACTAATGGGAGCGCACCAATCCACCTGGACTGGGACTGAATGAGCATATGATCAAACCAGACTCTCTGAATGTGGCGGCGAAAGTTGGCAGATGGAGAACCCATCAACAATGACACCAGGACCTATCTCTTCTGCATGTATTATCTTTTTGAGAACCGAGTCTTTTTGAATGCACTCCTT